>RCAB01000509.1:5690-43300 GCA_003640385.1 Setaria digitata | reverse complement strand
AAAAAAAAAAAAAAACGAAAAAAAAGAAGAAGAAAGGATAAAATTAGTAAATAAGATTATTAGAATTTTGCAACAGCTTTTTCCTTCTAAACTCTGTAAGCTATTGGAGAAAACTTTGCTGCTAATTAAGCAAGGATAAGAAATAGTTTTTAAGCTTAGATAATTATATTGTGTAAATTTGTGCTTTGTACATTATTTATTTTCGTATTCATTATATTTCATAAAAATTACATCTTTTTTTTTTTTAAAAAAATCATTTTTATTTTGCTCAATTTTTTTCTTGTTCCTTGCATTATATCCAAATAGGGAGAAAAAAAAAATCAAAATTTAATTAAAAAGAATTATATTGATTTTAGGATATATATCAGAAGTAGCATTAATTAGTACTGGCAAATATTGATGTTAAATGAAATGTTAATTTGATTGATTGTATTAATTGGAATTGATTAAAATATTTTGGTGCTACAATTTTAAATTCATTATCATTTATCCTGGAATTTCTTATTCCAGTTTTTCTAAAATTTTATTTGGAAAAAATTATTTCTTATAGTTACAATAAATGTAACTAAAATTTGTTCAAAAAAAAAGTCTTCATTTTGATGCCAATCTTTTATGCAAAATTTGGACATATTGAAAAATTAACTTTTCAATCGAAATATCAATTTTATTTTTTTTATTTTTTTTTATTTTTTATTTATTTTTTTTATCAATAAGAATGAAATTTTTTTTTTTTAGATTATCATTTCAATAAAATAAATCTTTTTCTTCTTTTAATCATTTTTCGCAATTCCTTTCCAAGGGAGAAAAAAAAAAAAAAAAAAGGCATAAATTGCATTTTTCCTTGAAAAATGCATAATTTTTGAAATTTTAAAAATTAATTCCAATTCTTTTTTTTTTTTTTTAAATAAATTCTAAAATCAGAAATTCCAGCTGGTTGATTAAATTCAATGCTCTTCGCTGATTGTATTTCTCACGGGAACACAAAAATTACTGTGTGTGTGTTCCGTTTTCAATGATGAAAAAGAAAAATCGGTAAAATATTTAAAGTGAGAGAGAGAGAAAAAAAAAAAAAAAAATAGAAATGGGCAACATAACGCATAAAATGTTGAAAAAATGAGTAATTTTAAACTAAAATTCATATTTTGGAACTCAAATTGGATTATGGGTAAAGCTTGAATCGAAAATTCATTTATTAGAATTAAAAATAAATTCCAAAAAAAAAAAAATACAATTTCAAATAAAACAATAAACAATATCATATTTTAAAATTCAGCATTAATTACGAAAATTTAAAATATAAATTTGCATTTCAAAAAATCAAGCTCTGTTTTGTGAAGGAAAATGAAATGGAAAATTTCTAAAATTTAAAATCAATTATAATAGGAAAATCATTTTTTATGACAGTCGGAAAAATGTCGATTGAAAATGGATCGATATTTTAATTTTTTAAATGAATTTTAAAAATACAGAAAAGCATCATTATGGTAAGTTTTATTTGATGCAAGAAGAAAATCTAAAAAATTTTGCTTTCAGCTTTTACAACAGCATGATTTTATTACAAAAAACTTTAAAAATTTGTCGTCTAACAGTAATTAATCAATTAACATGCCGAATTTGCTCAGCTCTTGCTAAAATTATAATTATGTAATTATTTCTAATTTTTTTTTTTTTTTTTGAAAATGTTGTCATTTTAATTTTTTTTTTTTTTTTTGCAATAGTATTGTTATCATTAAGAAATGAAAACACTCAGTTACATCATTTTTCTTTTTTTTTTCCAAAAAAATAAAGAAGCTGAACATAATTTACAAAAAAATGAAATTTGTTTTTCTTTCACTTCCCTTCTTTTCTTTTTTTTTTAATAATTGCTAATTATGACGAAACTTTTCTCTTATTTCTTTTTTTTTTTTTAAATCACCAATTACGTTAAAGATGATAATTTGTAAGATTTTCAGTTTTTCGAATACAAATTTTATAGTAATTTAAAATTTTGAAGAAAAAATATATGTTTTTATACGACATTGAAGTGTAATCAATCTTATTTCCTTTTTTTTTAAAAAAAAATTAAATATATTTGATTAAAAAATTCAAAAAAAAAATTCTATGCTGAAATATTATTTAAACACCAATGAATATCTATAAACTTGAATAATAAATGAAATTTAAGACGGGTAATTTGAAACAAAGACAAATTTTTTCCTCCATTTTCTTTTTTCAATTCAAAATATTTATTCTACAAATTCAAAAAAAAAACGAAAAATTGCATGAAAATGTTTATTTAAAAAAAAAAAAAGAAAATATGCATAAAAACATCAATAATAAAAAAATTTTTAAAAGTAAAATTTTATTACAAAAGTTATATTTTCAATTTCACCCTCTCCCCTCCGCCTCGCTTCCTCTTATTCAATAATTATATTTTTAAATTTCAGCAATAAGTAAAATTCGAAAAAACAAAAGCAAAAGATTGTGTATTTAAATAAATTAATTATTTCCCCTCATTCATTTAACATATATCGCTTTTTCAATTTTTCTTTCTTTTCTTTCCTTTCCTTTCCTTTCCTTTCCTTTTTTTTTCTTCCAATCATTTTTACAAAAATACAAACTTATCAGCAAAACTTTCCACAATATTTCATAAAAATCAAGTTATATATCAACAGCTATTTATATATATCTATATCTATATACATGCACAGGTGTGTACAGGTGTGCGTACACACACACACACACACACACCTATATATGTATATAGTTGTTTATGTCCATGAATCCTTTAAATATACCGCCTGATGAATTGGATAATAAAATAAAAAGGAAAAGATAGGAGGAAAAAAAAAAAATAAGAAAGGAAAAATTGAATGAGAGTTATCATTTTTTACAATCCAAACCAATAACACTAAATATAAATCCATAAATTTTTTTTTTTTCTTTTTTTTTTGCACATCTCTCTTATCATATTGCAATATAAAAAAAAAAAAAAAATGAAAAAAAGGAAAAAGAAATTTTTCCTCTCAATAAGAAATATTAAATATAAATTTTCAAATTTATTAATGTTTTTTTCATTTTGTTTAAATCGTAAACTTTTTCAAAGCAAATTTGTTTTTTTTTTTATTCAACATTGAAAATTAAATATGAAAGGTTGCTTTTCTTTTTGATTTTTTTTTTCTATTACTACATTAGTGATAATTAATTTATTGATTAATAAATTTTTTCTTTTTATTTACATAGTAATTTTTTTCGAAGAAAACTTAATTTTTTTTTTTTTTGCTTCAAATAGAATTAGTTAAAAAAAAAAAGGGACGGAAAAGAAAAACAGTTTTTTTTTTTTTTCAATTTCTTTATTCTTCCAGCTATTAATTTAACCTTTTTTTGACACAGTTTAAATAGCTTTTTGATTTTTTTTTTCTATTACTACATTAGTGATAATTAATTTATAAATTACGGCAAAAAAAAAGAAAAAGTTACTTGAAATTGATCAAATTTTTGAACATTTGAGAAAATGGTACTTGAAATGAAATAAATTTTGTGATTTGAGAGAAAGAACGAAAAAAAAAAATTGAATGTTATAATTTAAAAACTTTTCTGTTTTAAACAGATTGTTAATTTATAATTGTACAACTGTATGTATGCTTATTGTTTGCTGAAAAAATTGCTTACAATTTTTTACGTCAAATATGATGTTTATTTAAGTCAAAAATAATTGTTCCATTTTTACGTACGTTTGATTCATTTTCATATTTCTCGAATGTTTCAAGTACACGCATGTGCAATAACGTGTACGTGCCCTGATGCACACGTAACTTTATAAATAGATTTTACAAATAAATACAAGTAGGTTGAAAAAAAAAATAGATGAAAATAAAAGTTTGTTAGTAATTATCGTCGCAGTTCACTTCCCGTTTATACAATTCAAATTTAGGTACTTAACATTGTATTAGCAGCACCTCCTTTTTTGATTTGTTCTTTTTTTTTTTTTTTTTTTTTTTTTTTTGCAATTTAGAAATTAGTGATGCTAGGAACATTGAAAAGGAAATTTTTGTTTTTCATAAAAATTAAAATTTCATTTTTTTTTTTTTTCATTCGTATGTATTTCGTTGCTTGCAAATTTTTAGCGAATTATCGCCTAGTTCTTGATATACTTTCGCTTGATTTATTTAATAATTTATTTATCTTCCTTTTTTTAAATTTTAATTATTTCATTAATTTTTTTTTCGTTTATTAATTTTTTTCTTCCACATCATGGGACTGAAATTTTTTTCTCTGTCACTAATTAGCTGGCAGTTAATAAATGAATAGATGAGAGAGTCCCGATGAAATTAGTATTGAAGAATGGTATATTTATAGTGATTGGAAAAGATTTTATTTCACAAGACGGAAGAGAAGTGAACGAGAGAGAGGGAAAGAAGAGGAGAGAGAGGGAGAGAGGTATGTAATTATGGAAGGGAGGAATTTTGCACAAAGAATTGGGAAACGGAAGGAAGAAAACCGGAAAAGATATCGGGGAACAGGAAGAGGCAAAAGAAACGCGATACGACTGCATCCGTTTGTTGCCCGAAGGAAGATAAGAGAGAGGAGGTAAACCGGAAGTTAACAGGAATTTTCCTTATTGATCACCAAAAGCTTATTGCTAAGCTTTTCACTTTCAACTATTTCAGCTAACTAGCAGCCTAGCTTAGTTAGTCTAAAATATTAAAATGCTAAGAAAATAGCAAACGAAAAGAGCAAAAATAAAAATGAAAAACATTTTTTAAAATTAGATTTCGAAAATGTAAAAATTTGATGTAATAAATTAACAGCAGGAGGAAACTGCATGTATTTCACTGAAATTAATTAGATAAAATAACTTTTCTTTTTTTTTTTTTTTTTCGAAAAAATTTATAAATACACTTTACACATATTATTATTGTTATTTTTTCATTCCTAAAACGCTTGTAACAAATTTGAAATTAATTTCATAAAAAATGAATTTTTTTCAACTTCAAGTTTTTCTTTTCTTTCTTTTCTTTTTTTTTTTTCAAGTACCAAAAACATGTTGTAACAGAGATGAATTGAAATTTATAATTTTCACTTTGAAATCAATGAATGAAATTGACATTGAACAGAGTACATTGTACATTGTGATGAGCAACTGAATGAATCGAAATCATTTGGGACATTCGTAAATATCACTTTGCCCGTATTATGCTTTATAGGATGAGAATTTGAAATATTTTGAAATAGATTTAATTAAGATATTCAATTATTTAATTTTTTCCTCTTTTTTTTTCAAGCGAATAATTATCGTATTTGAATAGGAATTTAACTTTAAAATTACCATAATCAAATTTGCTTTTCTGTTTGTTTACACAAATGCTAATTGTGATTGGATGATAAATGAATGTTTGAGATGTCATACTAAATGAAGAAATTTTATTTTAATCATTAATTAATCGAGCTAGATTTGCTTAAATTATTTAAAACTTTTTTTTTTTTTGTTTCTTTATGGTAACCGTGTGATTGATATCATTACAGTCATTTCAACTGAGTAGCTCATCTATTTTATTCTATTTTATCTAAATTATGACAGTATAATTAATTATTGGGACGTTTAATTAAAGAAATATTAAGCTTTTCCAGCAATTACAAATTTGATAATATCATTTACTATAAATTATCACGCAATCAACTATCTAATCAATATTATTTTAATTTAAATATCTTCAACTATCAATTGATTATTTCACATTTTAAATGATAGTTTGGGCAGAAAATAATTTTCAGGACAAATTTTTCTCCCCACTATTCTCATTTTGGCTTTATCATTTAATCACTAAAACTTTTAATTATAATTATATCTCTCCACTTGTCTCTATAAATATTTATTGACCGCAATTTGACAAAGTTGTATATTATTTTTCTAAAGACTATTTTAACATTTTCGTGTAAATATCGGTTAATCAATCCATTCTTTTTAAGTTCAAAAGCTTAACAGTATACAGAAACTAGTAATTACTAATTTTTCTCAATAAGCATAATTATCTTTTATATATATATATATAAATTATACATATAAAGCATGTTTTTTTGTCACTTCTTTTTTTTAAAATTATTTTATAAATTTGCATATTTATTTGCTTACTTATTTAATTCATTTCTCTTTCTTATCATTATTAACTATTTTCTATTTTTGTTTTTTTTTTCCTTTTTTTTTTTTAATTTTAAATTTGAAAAAGCAACATGAATCTTTTACTGGTAATTAATAATTGTTCTTCATTCATATGCATTTAATTTGTTTGTTTTTTTTTATCCATTTTGCAGTATTAATATAAACTTAATATATTTATTTTTTGGTTTTATTCATCAATCTATCACTTTATATCTCTTTTTAACTTTTTTAAATTCCTCAAATAATAACAAATCTAAATTTGCAATAGTCATTATATATGTATATGCATTGTAAATAACAAAAAAAAAAAATTCATTAAAAGATTATTTAGAAAAATTTTTCAAAAACAAAAAAAAGAAATGAGCATTGGTAAAGAGAAGGCAAAAATTTCATTTTTTTTTTTTTGAGTTTTTGAATTTTTCTGTTGTCAATCATTTCTTGACAATTAATACGAAAAATGAAGTACAGCGGAAGCTAAAAGATCTTTGATAGGTGTATCACATAAAAATACCTCATAAAATAGTTATTTTAGGTAGTGAAAAAAAAAAGAAAAAGAAAAACGAGGTTGTGCCCTCTTTTTTTTTTTTTTTTCTTTTTTATATTTTTTCCATTCAATTTATTTTACACATGTAAGAAAATAGACAAAAAAAAAGAAAGGAAAAGATTTTAGATATAAAACGAAAAGATGAGAACAATGCAAATAGAAAGAAGAAAAATTAAATCTTTTTGTAATTAAAAAATTGCAAAAAAAAAAGATAAAAAAAGGACTTAAATGTAAAATAAGAAATTGAATAAAGTTAAAGAATAATAAAAAGATTTTCAGTTTTTTTTTTTTTTTTTGAATTTTGAATTTTGTTTTGTCATTTTTCTTTTTTTTATTCTATTTTCTTGTTTCTGTTTTGGTGTTAAATATTAAAAAAAAAAATCAAAACAAAAAAAAAAATAAGAAAAACATATGGCCATCGAACATCATTTCGCTTTTTCTTTTTTGATTGCTGAATGTCATTCACCTGTCATATATTATACAAACCACAAGGTAAAATAGACTATAAAATAGGCTAATTTCTTTTTTTTTTTTTTTTTTTTGTTTTCTGTCTCTTAGATAATCCTTTGGGATTCACAAATAGTTTACATTTGGCAAAATTTTACCTGTAAAAAGTCACATTAGAAATGAATGATTATTATCGGTGTCGAAAAAGGGTAATTGTTAAATTGATACAGTCGTGTGATAATGTAACTTAGCAATTCATAATAATCTTTTCAAAATGCTTTATTTGTTTTTTCAAGGAGAAAAAAAATCGCAATTTTACTGATTCTTTTTTTTTTTTTTGCTTTTGAAAATTATTGATTCAAAATTTATTCTTTCTTCTGTTTCAATTTTATAATTGTTGAATTATTTCATATTTACAACTAAGAAAATGGAAAATTTTTTGCTTAAATTGTTATTGTCAGCTGCCGGACTAAAACCGCTATCGAAATTTCGGATAAATTTGCTACATAAGATTTGATAAAATGTAAAGAATTTATCATGGTGATAAGGAAGATATTATTTATACGTGTACAATTGAATTAAAGTTATCAGAGAATTTGTCTTTTTTTTTTTCTTTTTCATTGATAACCGTATAATGATAATAGCAAATAATCTTGTATTGTGTTGCATTAAAATTACTTTTTCATGAAGGAAAAAAAAAATGAAAAAATTCCATCTTGAAAGAATTAATAAACGGAATTGAAATTATATTCTCAATTATTTTCGCATTCTGTTTCTATTTTCTTTCTTTTTTTTTTTATTGAGAATTTATCACAATGAAACAAAAAACTTTAATATTTTTTCGTTGTATTTTTTAATTAAAAAATCAAAAATACGTTTTGTTTTATAATAATTTCTACTTACCATTCTTCCATTTTTGCATATAAATTAAAAAATTCTTACTTTTGTTTTATCACTTAATATTTTCCATTGATACTCTTGCATGGAAAGAAAAATTATTATATGTTTTTAGTGCATTTTTTTTGTCGCTAAACAGAAATTAATTTGAATTAATTAGATGCATAAATTGAAGTTGGTTAGCTTATGCATAATGCATCATTAGTTCACTCGCTTAAATAAAACTTAAACAGTTTGAACAATTGCGAATATGATTTATTCATTTCAAATTTACTAAGAAGCGAAATATCGAGACAAAACGATTGATCTTTCATTTCAAATTTTCAAAAATTTCATATCATCTTGTCTTGAATAACCTTAACTTCCGGTTTCTCCGGTTTTTTTTATCCTTTCACGGCAGCATGCGGATATCCGGAATCATTCATGCTCCAGATACAATCTATGCAATGAATTTCTGCTGAATGTAAAAAAAAAAAAAATTATACCTTATTGAAATGTCACCATCAGGATGTAACAATGCAAATGAAAGAGAACTGGAATACTTCCGGTTCCATGCTTCCGGCCTCCGGAAATATTTTATCCGATCACTTATACTTTATTTCACACATTGATTTTATTATCCCACATCCTCTAACACCAATTTTTATTTTCGTTCTTTTCCTTAACAAAATTCAAATCTATCATATAATTTTTTATTGCTTGTGAAAATTTTGCAAAAATTTCTCTTACAAAGAAAGACATCATTCAAATTTTTGCATTCATAAATTTCTGAACATTTTATTATCTGTTTAAGAAAAAATTAAGTAATTAAATAGCTAACGATGACAAAAAAAAAAAAAAAGCGAAATAAATATATTTTGTAGGATTAGAAACAAAGAGAGAAGGATTTTTTTTGGAAATTTACTAAACTATTAAAATATTAATTGCCATCAAAAAATGGAAATTTACTATAAAATATTATATTTTATGAGCATTTCATCAAGATGTTGCACCACTATTGCCACTACCATCATTATTATTATTATTATCATCATCATTATCATGCCATAAAATCATTTCATACCTTATAATCATCAAACCATTTTCATTGCCAATAATCACAAACTATAAAAAATCGATTTAGACAATTAACTAAAGCAATATTCTAGATGATAATTAAGAAATGAATAATAGTACTAATAATGGTGGTAATAATCAACATCATCAATGTTTGCTTTTCACACCTCTCAACTTATCAATCGTTATATAAATATATGCATATGCATATATACCTAAAGATTGTTAAGTTAAAAATTTATATATAATATTTATTTCTTCCATATATTATATATAAAATAATAAGTATGAAGTAGGAAATGAAAAATTTAAAGAAAAAAAAAAAACAAACAAAAAATGCTCTCTATCGATAATAAATTTCATAAACGAATTAATAATAAAAATAATAAAATTGACAATATTATAAAAAAAAATGAGAATAAAATAGAGCTGAGATTTAAAAATGATAATAATACAAAAATATTTGTTTAATAGCAATAGCAAGAATGAAATTGATAATTTTGTGACAATGATAAAAATAAAAGAGCACTTCGATCTGCAAGTAATGACAATGTTGTAAAAATATTTCTTTATTAGTGATGAAAATGATAAAACAAATTAACAAAATCATGGTAGTGATACGAATAAAATGAAGCTAAAGGCAAAAAGTTATAAAAGTATAAAAAAAAATTTGACAATGAAAAAAAAAAGTGGAAATTCTCAAAAAAAATTTTATTACTGATAAGAAATTGAATTGGATCAATTACATTAGCATAATCTGATAACAATAATCAGTGCTTCTATTATTGCAACAATAGCAGTGATAAATAATTAGATTGATGATAGTGATAATAAAATGTGGATAAAATTTAGAAAATTTACAGAAAGTTTAAGCAAAAAAAAAAAATTAATAAAAAAAATTCTGATAAATAATGGTGATACATGAAAAGTATCGATCAGTTTTTACTGATTCACTCAAACAAATCTGAAACTAGAAAATAAAAAAATTCTTTTGTAAATTAATTTACGAATATTTCATTGCATTAATTTTCACGCTTATCGGATGATAGAAAAAAAATTCATTGATGTTTATGTGTAAAATAGATTCTACTGCTGGCAATTAATTAATTTATTAAGTGTTTAATTCAATTTGTACCGTTAATACCTGCCAAATATCAGGTCTCTGTTGCGGCAAAACCGACAGTGACTGATTAATAACTGATAATTGGTAAATTGCTTTTTTCTCCTTTACAATTTATCAATTATGTTTATTGCATGCCAACAAATCGTAATGAGCTTGAACTTTCAATTGCTCATGAATTATCAAAACTAATCATTAATTAGTCGAATACTTTTATAGCCCTTGTAATTATTGAGTGGCATTTGCTTTTAATTAACCTTTTCTTTTCTTCTCACAAAAAGAACAGAAATTTTATCACTCAATTGTTATTTAGCTAAAAACTACAAAAAAAAAAGAAAAAAAAGAGAAAAGCAAAAATAAAAATTTAACTTCAATTACTCATTCAGCAAAAATCCATTACTCAATTAGTAATCACCTAAAAAACAAACTTATCATCTAATTGCTGATTAACTATAACGTGAGGAAAAAAAAAGAGAGAACATTCATTAATTACTCAACTACTAATTACCCAAAAAGGAAAAAAGAAAAGAACTTATCATTCAATTTACTGAATGATAAAATATTATATATATGTACTAAAATATGCAAAAATAAAAAGTGGAAAATTTATCATTGGAAGTGCAAATTAGCTCAAATATTCCACTTACCTAACGAATACATACAACACTTTCCCACTAATTATTAGTATAAAATTCTTTTTTTCTTATTTTCATTTTCAAAAGAATACAAAATAAATTAATTAATTGAAAAAAAAAAAAAAAAAAAAAAAAAAAAAAAAAAAAAAAAAAAAAGAGAAAGAGGAAATTGGTCCCTCATTTTAAACAAAATATTACAATTGTAATAATAGTGTGGCCAATAAAATAGATAGTGCTGGAATTAGTAGTAAATAATAGCAGCACGCACCTGTATTGTTATATACCTTTTTGATGGACCCGTTGACCTATAACGATAACGATGAAGAAATGGTAATCATCATGCCGAAATGTCTCTTCTTTTTTCAATCTTTTCCCTTTTTGGATCTTTTATTTTATTTTATTTTTTTTTTTTTTTGTTTTTGTTTTGTCATTTTTTGTTTATTTTTAAGCCAACTAATGATAATCATGCCAAAATGTTTTTTTTTTCCTTTCTTTTCTTGTCTCTTTTGTTACACCCTTTCTAGTTGAATCAATGTTGTTTAAATTGTGATATTTCTTCCTTCTTTTGCATTCCATTTCGTTTCTAAACAGTTACCTGAAAGAAATTCAAAAATTTGAATAACAGTGATAACTATTTTATAGTATATATATATATATATATATATATATATATATATATATATATATATATATATATATATATATATATATATATATATATATATATATATATATATATATATATATATATATATATATATATATATATATATATATATATATATATATATATATATATATATATATATATATATATATATATATATATATATATATATATATATATATATATATATATATATATATATATATATATATATATATATATATATATATATATATATATATATATATATATATATATATATATATATATATATATATATATATATATATATATATATATATATATATATATATATACATACATATATATTTATATTTCTTCTCGTTGCATTGATTTCACATCAAATAACTTTCAAAAAGGGATAAAAATGGACTGAAAGATAAAATAATTACACCCAATCATTTCCATCTCTCTCTCTCTCCTTCTCCCTCTCTCCCTCTCTCTCTCTCTCTCTAACACACACACATTGCTGTTTACTTAACGGATTAAGAAGATACAGGTAATTATCTTGTCGCACACATTAATTCATCCAGAAGGTGATGATGGTGATGATGATATCCATGATGACAATGATGATAGCAGTGGTGACACTAATGGTGACAGTGATGACAATGACGATGGCGACATTTTTTTTTTTCTATTCAAACAAAAAAGTTATTTAATGGCATTGTAATTAATACTTAATGATCCATTATCTTTCGACACGTGTCTTTCTGTTCTGTATGTTTAAACGTTTATTTATAGTATCTTTCTTCATGTACCTCTGTGACATTTGTATATGTATGTGAAGTTTCCATGTGAATGCATGTGACATTTGTATGTGTATGTGAAGTTTCCATGTGAATGCATGTGACATTTGTATGTGTATGTGAAGTTTCCATCTGAATGCATGTGACATTTGTATGTGTATGTGAAGTTTCCATGTGAATGCATGTGACATTTGTATGTGTATGTGAAGTTTCCATGTGAATGCATGTGACATTTGTATGTGTATGTGAAGTTTCCATCTAAATATATATAACATTTGTATGTGTATATGTGTGTGTTATTTTGTTAAATTTTAAGTATTTTTTAAAAACTACTCTGATATTTTGATATTTAATTTCTTGTAATATTAATTAATATGCCGATGCAATTAATTGATATTCTTAATTTGCTTACCACAACATAAAATTTTTTGCATTACCTTTAAAAAAAAAAAAAAAAAAGCATTGTCACATAGCTGTTTTTGAGACTAGTAATAAATTTTAAAAGGAAATGAAATAAAAAAAAAACAGAAATTAAAAGAATAAGAAATCAAAAAAAAAAAAAGAAAATTGGCAGTAGTTTAAATGATTATGAAGTTGTGGTTGGTTAAAAAAAAAAGAAAAAAATGCAAAAAAAAAGAATTAAACATCGAAATAGAATATAATGAAATTCAAATTGCATTTGGATTTTAGCGGATTAACGAAAATGGAAAAATTAAAATTGAAACATTTAACTAACATACGGCTTTTTTTCCTTTATTATCATGGAAGATAGAAAATAAAAGTAAAAATTATTATTCTGAAATTACTACTGTTCTGTAAAAAATTATCACTTTTTACTTTAAATTCTTTTACATTTTAATTCAAAATTTATTTTCAAATATAGATAGGTTCAAAAACTCAAAGTTTCATTCCTTCATTTTTCCGGTAAATCAGCATTAAACTTCATCTATTTTAGCTTTTAATTGAAATGTAATTACTTTTATCAATTATGCATTTTGTAAAAATTTGTTCAATTCATGAAACTAAGCAAATGTAATGCATGCTTATACGCTCAGTTTTCTTTTAGTAGTTTCAAATTTTATTTCAAAGAATTAATTATCTATTGTTAGCTACAAAAGTTAACACCGTTGCGCTGCCAATAAAATAAATATAGTAGGCAATAAATGTGCTATGAAATACCTACTTTTTATCAGCACTATTATTGTTGTTGTTATCGCATTGCTACTGTTGTTGTTGTTATTATTATTATTGTTATTGTTATTGTTGTTATCACTGTTGTTTTTTTTTTTTTTTTACTTCTGTAAATTTATACGCTTTAAATTTTGTAAAAATAAAATTTTCCGTAAATTAAAAATTTAACTTTTCATAGCTTTTTTTTTCCACCCAAAATAGTTTTGCTTAACTTAATTAAAGAATTGATTCAAAATTTTTTCATTTGTCTTCAAGAACTGATTAATTTGCAATTCTTTCTTTGCTTCTTTTATTTCAATAAAAAAAGAAAAAGAAAACTCCATAATAACAATTTTCTATTTTATTTAAATTATTCACTTTTAGCATTTTCCCTCTTCTTCCCTTTCCACCTCGCTTAAATATTTTATGCAGTGAAAAAAAAAAGTCTCGCAAAATTGAATAAAATAAAATAATTTTTTTTTCAGATTTTTTCGTTTTTTCTTTTTTTTTTTTTTTTTTCATTTTCATTTTCATTTTTGAACTGAACTGAAAATCACTGAATAAAATAATTTTGTCAATAAAAGACTTTCCACTTTGAAAAATGGCCCAAAATTGATGGGTAAAAGAGAAAAAGGATTTTTGTGGGTTGTGAATGAAATTTTACAAGGACAAAATTTTAAGGCCAAACAGTTACAGTAATCAAAATTACCCTAACAATTTCTCTTCTCTCCCCTCTCTCTGCCTCTCTTCCCCTTTCCATTTTCTATACTTGTATAAAATAGTCAGTATTTTTACCTGTTCATACACATATGACCATTTCCTGCCGTACCTTGACCTCACTTTTAACATGTTGAATTGAATCGGATCGACGAAGACTCATCAAATAAAACCATAATTTATCCTCAAAATCTTTCCTTCCCACTCTTTCATCCTTCCTTTCTTCCTCATTTTCCTGTTACTTCATGACAACCAATTCACGTTATTTACGCCGATACGTAAATGTACAGACGTATGGATACGCATACACAAGCTTACGCATTCATACAAATGAATTACTATTGAATACACGCATGATTACGCATGAATGCACACGTATCCACGTATATAATGCATGGGTGCACACGTGTAAAAGCATAAACAACTATATTCAACAAATATTTTGACCGAATTAAAAAAAAAAAAAAAAAGAAAAATGAATTTTAAAAATTGCTCAAAATGATTTATGAGAAATGATAGAAGAGTTTGAAACATACATGAAAGATATTTTTACGATGATAATAAGCAGTTATCATATTGTAAAAAGAAAATAAACAAAAGAAAGAAAAGAAAAGAATGAAAGAAAAAAAAAAAAAAGTATATCATAAAAAGTTAGGAATATAATTTTCTTCTTCTGAAAAGAGGAAAGAGGGAGGGGGAGAGAAAAAAAAAAAAAAAAAAGGAAGGAAAAAAACAGAACTAAAATTATTTCATCAAATCTTATACTATTAACCGCATCCGGAAAAGATAGTTTTGTAATTTTCCGCATTCTTTCTCCCTCTTGCTCCTTTTGCCGTATATTCATTCATTCAGTTATAAAAATGAATCAGTTTTAGTGTTCAGATTTCTAGGTACAATTTTCATTTTCATTCCTTTAATAAATGAATAAATAATTTTAACACCGCTGATGATAACATTTATCACTAGGGATTTTACTAATTTATCTTTGTCATATCATTATGTCACTGCTGAAAATTCTCAACTATTTGTTGCAAATTTTCACTTCATTCTTTTTGATAAATATAAAGAATTGGAAAAAAAAAATTCGAAATTTTGTTTAATCGTTTCAATATTTTTAAATGAATTTTTAATACACTAATAAAGTTAAAGAAGAACTGCACAGAATGATATCTATTTGCTTCTTAACTGAAAAATTTGTATTGAAACAAAAAAAAAAAAAATAATTTTTTTCACATATAAAATCAAAATTGTTATTACAAAACTTGATTTTTCAACCACATATTTACTGATATACTCAAACTGATCCCTCTCTCTCTTCTCTCTAATTAATTCTCGGTAATTCAGAACAAAAATCAACCCCTCATTTATGCGCTTCATCAGAATTTACGAATAATATAGGTTATTTTTAGTTCAGAAAGGTGCATGCATAATTATGAATGGGAATGATAAAACCATGATAAAAATGATAAGGGTAAAATATTTTGAAGAAAGCAAATTTTCGAATTAATTATACTGTATATGTGACCTTTCTCATGCGCGTCATTTCTGTTTGTCAAATAGTCGGTATTACTTTCTTTTTAATCCTCAAAACAAAAAGAAAACAAAAAATGACAAAACAAAAGCCGAAAAAAAAAAATGTAAGCAAGTAGGAGAAAAATGAAAGCATTAATTGTCTAATAGTGTTGGACAGTAATTTTTGATGAACTTTCCCATCAGAGCTTGAGAAAATTGATAATGTTTCGTTTTTTTTTTTAGCTAAATTCACAATTACAGGTAGATTAGACTCGTACTGGAAAAAAAGAACAAAAAAAAAAAGAGTATTGAAGGTGAAAATTTTAATATTAAATTAATAAATTCTCTTTTTCTTTTTTCTATTAAACTTTAGTTAAAAATGAATAAGTGCAAGTAAATAATTGACTTCCATTACAAAATGTTTCATTCTTTCATCCTTTCTTATCCATCCATAATAATCATTTCACAATTAATTGACACAAACTTTTTTGTTTTTTTTTTTTTTTTTTCTTTCCATTTCCATCGTATATATCCTACACATTTACTTAAAAGTTTTATATATAAATATACATATTATTTATATATATTAAGTATAGGAGTAAATATACATATATATATAATATGTATAGTGTAATTCTGTACACAATATGTATAAATAATAAGCGTAAATAACATACTTCTACACTTAATATATATAAATAGTAAGCATGCATAGTAGTGTACTTCAGTAATTAATACACATAATTATATGTGACATATTTCTCTACCTACGAATAATAAGCATGTATAATGTACTTCTGTACTTATATATAAAATAAGCATGGACAGGAGTAATTCTATACTTAATATATAAATACTAAGTATGCCAATATAATTCTATACCTGATATACGTAAATAATAAGCATGCATAATGTACTTCTCTATTTAACATATACGAATATGCATATATTTCAATATTTATTATGTATTAATATACTATGTTTTAATATATTATAATATTTATGTTTACTATTATATTATAAAAGTACTATATGCTTTTTTTTCCTCATACATATAATATATTTGATATATAAATATATCATATATTTCATGCATGTATAAATTTCGTTATAGACATGCATTGGAATATCTTTTAATTTTTATATAATTCATTTCCTTTTTAATTTATATTTTTTAATTTTTATGATTTATTTATTTATTTATTTTTTTGTTTTTTTTTTTTTTAAAATCTATATCATTATGATATTTGCTCTAACACTTATTTTTATAAATAGTTAAAAGAATCATTATATATTTAACGCACATATAAATAAATATTTCTCATATAGCTAAATATTCTTTAGGAGACGTATATTTACTAATTTCATTAATAAATTAGTTAGTATGCATATATTCATGACTTATTTAGTGCTTAGTTTTATTTCGGGAAAAAAAAAGTAAAAATATATATGTATGTAAAAATATATATGTATTTTTTTTTTTAAATCAAATTCTATTAATTTTTTTCTATTTCTGAAATTTACTTTCATCATTTACTTATTTTAGTAGTATTCACAAATAAGTATTAATTCTTATATAGTGCAAAAAATTGAAATGGCACGAATTTATGCTAGTTTTGATAATTAGGCTCATTATTGGCTATAAACTAATGATTGTTTGAATTTCAAAAAATGGATTTTCAAAATTAAAACTTTCGCAAATGTCCCCTCTTTTTTGCCTTTTCTAATTAGCCCATAAATTCAACTTGCTAATTTTTGAAATTTCAAAATTGCAATAAATTGTTGCTAATTTTTGTCGACTAAATACTACAATACTCGCATAAATTGTTCTTTTTTTCTTTCTTTCATTTTTTTTTTCTTCTTTTTTTGTTAAATGTATTTAAATTCAAAAATTTTAATTACTATTATTTTGTTGTTTGTATGACATGCTGTAAAGTAGGAAGAATTGAACAAAGTTTAAACAAGAAATAATCATATTATAAATCATTTAATTTCATTAAATTTTCCCTCAAATTTTAAAATTTCCTTCTTTTTCTCAATTTCTTTTTTCTTATCCTTCTTTCAATCATTCTCGATGATACGGTAATTTTTCCCTTTCAATACCAGTCATTGTGGAAAGCATCGAAGGAGTTGAATGAGAGCTCAAAATGAAGAACAAAAAAAAAAAAAAAAAAAAGAAAAAATCTACCTGAGGTACCTCAGTGGTACCCCCTGCGGTGTATGAACATGTGTCCAAATGAATGCATCATACCAATAATCATGCTGATCCGCCACTGTAACAATTATTCATTGATTTGATCTTTACCACCAAACCAAACCAAAAAATACAATCAAACTAACCTTACTAACTAACCTATCTACCTCAATACTTATCTGACTAATTCTTTCTTTCCCACCTCTCACTCTACCATTCTTTTTTTTTTTTTTTTTTAGTCTGATTAGAGACTCTAAGAATCGCACAATTCACCGCAGGATGTCAAAAGATATGTAGGAACTTAAAAAAAAGAAAAACCCATGCCATGTAACCTGAATTGTTGAACTATATTTTGTAAAAAAAAAAAAATTACAGTACTGTTTTTGCGCAATTGAACTTAATCGAAGTACTGTATTTTAGATGAAGTGGTACTTGAATGATTTAGCTAAAGTTCAAGTGGATACTTCAAAAAAAAAAAAAAAAAAAAAAAAAAGCGAAAGAAAAAAGAGATTACAATATTTGTTTGATAACTGAAAATTGTTTTTATCGTACTTAAGTGAATTGCTTTTTTTTTTTTTTTGAAATTACCTTAAGGTAAAGTAAATTTTTGGGATTACAAATTAGATAAGGTAAAAAATTATCAAAATTAAACCAATTTCTTGTTTTTTTTTCTTTCTTTTGGTTTGGTTAAATTTGTGCAAGAATAATTAGAATAATTGCAAATTATTTAACAAGTAAAAATAGCAAGATATTTATTGTTCTCAATTCAAATTGTGTTTTGTCTTTATCATATTTTAATAGAATTTTTCTTTTAGCTTATGATAAAAGTGAAAATAATCAAAATTGAACTATTTGATTGTCTTTTTTTTACTTTTATTTTTTTACTGCATTTTTTTTTGTGCTAATTTTTGAAAGTCTTTTTTTGTTTTGTCTTTTATTTTCAAATTAGAATTTTAGATAGAAAAAATAATTTGGCAAAATGCGAAAAAACAAATAAGAATAATGAAAAATTTTCAGTCATTGATGAGGTGCAATGTTTTTGAAGCTTCGTATATTATGATATCACGCTATCATTCTGTACAGTGATAATTTTAATGATATACGAAATTAAATCATGACTTTAGTGTTTTTGCTAAAATGATTAGAAAAAAAAACTCATGTAGCGAAATTTTTAAAAGTAATCTAAGAAGTTAAAAAATAAATTTGAATAATTAATAGTTTATCACTCTTACTAATTTAATGAAAAGCTTGACACTTTTATCTTAGAAAATAATTTTGATAAATTATTAAATGATTGAAATGCAAAGTTTTTTTTTCTCCTTTTTTTTTTTTTTTTTTTTGTTTGCATCAGTTAGTTCAACTGGTAAGCGTGGCTATTGGTAACATTAATTAATGAGATTACTGAATAATAAACTAATTCAATTTTCGTCACTTCAAAATGTTTTATTTCCTTTTTCTTTTCTTTTCAATACTTTATTTAGGAGAAAAAAAAAAAAAAAAAAAGAAAATGAAGCAGCAAATAATAAAAATAATTGGCTACAAAAATTTCACTTTTTTTTTTTAAATTTTATTTCTTATCAATTAATTAAAATCATTTCATTTTATGCTTTTTTTAGCGGTAACATTTTTGACAGTTTTTGCTGGAAAAAAAAAAAAAAAAGAAAGAAAGAAAAGGAAAGAAAAGGAACGAAAAAAAAAAAAAAGAAATGAAAAATTATTCCCTCGAGAGGAATTGAAATAAAATGAAATAAAAAGGAAATAAATTTGAATGGAAGAGGGCAAGAATTTTTCAAAACTATTATTCGCTTCCTTCCATCATCATACTCATTTTAAAGCTATCGTATCCGCTCTGTTCATATGTAACATATGAACTTTTCAAGAAAATTTTCCACTTAACTAAATTTGAATAACTAATTCTCAAAATATTTTATTAGATAAGCAGGTATTAGATAATAATACTTCATTCAAGCATTTGCAAATAATTTGCAACATTTCAATGCTGGACAATTGGCTCATTAAATTTACCCATCTAATATTAAGCTTTTAGATGTGCAATTTTGAAAAAAAAAAAAGCCAATATGCAATTAATTAAAGGAGAAAACAAAAACAAAGATAAAGGAGGAGGAAAAAATTACAAAATTGATTAATTAAAAGTAAAATAAGATGTTATACAAGCTATCAGTTTAGCAATATAAATTGTCTTCCTTATCGTTAATTCTATATTTTATAATTTTTTTTTTTTCAATTTAAATTTTTGTTTCGTTTTTAGCTGAAAAATTGAACTATAGATAAATGTAATTTTTTTGTTTGAAAATAGATCGGTGAACAATAAGTTAATTAATAGTTGTAAATATTTTATTTTTATTCAATGATCACTTTAAATTCTTAATTTGGTACTTTTTTTCAACTTGCTCTTTTTTTTCAAAAAAAAAAAAATTTTAATTAAGAAATGAAATGGAAAAATTAAAGACAACTAATGAGGCAGTAGTTAAATGTCAATTATGTAAGTGTTGCCAATATTTACCTTTATTCAATGATCATTTATAAATTCTTAATATAACAATAATTTTTTCTCTTTCAAAATTTAACCTTTTTTTTTTTTCTAAAAAAAAAAATTTTAATTGACAAATGAAACAGAAAAATTGTAGCCAGCTAATGAGACGACAATAGTTAAAGGTCAATTATATACAAGCGTTGTGCGAAATTAATTTGAAAGAAGACAAAAAAAAAAAAAAAAAAAAAAAAAGAAAAATGACAGATGGACATATCAGAATGTGTCGTATTACATTCTGATTGGTGACATTTTACGATTGCAACGATAAGATTTTGCTGTAACGATAAGAATGATGTTAAATGGAAACAATCTCTGATCCGATTCCAATGATAATAATGTTACCTATTTACTGATTAGGTAAAAAAAAAAAAAAATTTCAATTCAAGGACATTTATTATAACATTTTTTATTGTTGTTATGCAATCAATCTCTCAACAAATACCGCAATTCTTTTGCTTTATTTTTTCCACTTTTTTTTTTCTTTCATTTTTTTTTTCTTGTGTGTAAAATTTTTTTTATTTTTCAAACTGAACACTTCTTTTTTTTTTTTTTGGCACGAGAAAGGAGAATTGTTATTATTTGTTTAAGCAACGTAAATTTCAAATAAGTAATCTAAGCAAAGTTTCTTCTAGGAAGAGGAAGAAGAATTTTTTTTTTTTCTGCATGTGAAGTTTTATTTTTAAAAAGAAACTTTTAAGGTAAATGAGTAAAATTTTTTAATGCGAATTTAAGTAAATTAAATATAAATAAAGTGAACTTAAGTAGAAGTAAATTTCAGGCCAGTTTGAAGAATTTGTTGATTAATATTAAAAATGAGAAGATTTGTCTTTTAGATTTTCATTTCTGACTTTTTCGGCCTGAATTTGAAATAATTGAGAAGAAAATCGCTAATTAGCAATGAAAAACAAAATATTTTTGCTTATTAATAATTTTCAGTATTTTTATTTTGGACCAAAATTTGAAATAATTGATAGAGTTTCAAAAAAAAAAAAAAAAGGAAATTTCTCTTTTATTTTTTTCCCATTTCTTTTCTTTTTCTTTTATTATATGAAGAAGAAAAATTTTAAATTATCTGGTTGGCAAGGAATGATCAGTGACAAAGATGAGATATTATTAAATAAATGAAAAATGAAAATAATTAATTATATAATTAAAAATGCTGCGGCGTTGTCTAATAACAGTTGAACAATAAAATTTTTGAAATTCATTTGAAAATTACTTGTTTTTGTTTAAAAAATTTAGACAAGAAAACGTATGCGAAATTTGAATTAAATATTTTTTGATGACAATGAGAATGATTGATTTATTTTCCTTTTGATAACTGAAGAATACGAATTAGTAATTATTTCTGATGAATTTTTTGAAATTTATATTTGATAGCTGCAAAATAATATTATTTTGTTTTTGTTCACAAAATGTGATTTTAATTTAATACATATTTTCCATTTAAAATGAAAATAATTTTTAGAGTTATAAAATTATTTATTTGATGATAATCAAATTAGCAAGTAGTTGTAAAAGTTGCAAGTTTCCTGCACAGATATATACTTTTTTGAGCAATTGGAAATATTAAAAAATGGAAAAATTACGAAAGGAAAAAATAGGTAGCAAATAAGGAAAAAGCATATTTAGTTTATTTTCTAAAACAAATATGCTCATATGCTTAAATTTACATGCTAAAAGATAAGTAAAAATAATTATGCAAAATTCATTTGGCAAAAAAATTAAATTGAAATAATTACTAAAAAGTTCGTATTATCAATATTAGCTTTCATTTGGATCAATTTGCAAATTCATTTAAAAGGAGAGAAAGAAAATAATAAAGGAAAAAAAGGCTGGGAACAAACTAAGATTTCCAATCTTCATTTAGTCAAGTATTAATTGAGTTCGTAGAACCGAAAAGAAATTTTCCACTAAATTTCTTTTTTCCAGAAAAAAATAAATAAAGAAATAAAATAAATTTTTACGCAAAAAAAAAATCTAATACTAAAGTCAAATTTTGCAATATTTTTTCTTCTTTTTCAAAAATTTCACTAAAATTAGCATTAGAAAAAAAACGATTGAAAGAAGAAAAAGGAAAAGAAACTTTTCAAAGCATGCAACCTGCACAAATAACACTCAACAAGTGGAAAACGAATGTGAAAATGGCATAAAAATAAAAGATTTGTAATAATAATAATAACATACAATTCAAGAATGCCAATAAATTTTTTGGGTGTGGCAGTGAAATGCAATTAATCCGTTGATAATTGAGGCTTGCAAAAATGACTGAATGAAAGAGAAAGGATAAAGAGAAGGAAAGAAATGGAAAAAAATGAAATGAAAAATTCAAATAATGACAAAAATGTCTTTTTTTTTTACTTCGAGAATAAAATAATGCAAAATGTTCTTTTTACAAGTTGCAAAGAAGAATGGGAAGAAGGCAAAGTGAAAATACAGTAAATGAATAATTTGTAAAAGAGGATTATACCTGCTTTTTGCATTTTATAAATGTAAATGCAATGCAAAAAAAAAAATTGGAAGTGAATTACAAATACAAATAATAAATTGTATTTATATACATGAATCTCAAGAAGAACAAGGATGATTTTATTTCTTTTCAGATTCTGCAAAATATTTTAATAATTCATGCGATAAAATAATTGTAATAAGTATTTTAATAAAATTATTCAGAGAAATAAAATTTGTTTTCGTATTTATAAATATAACAATAAATAATGGCAGAAGAATAATAGTAAAGGTTGTTTTTGGAAAAATTAAAAAAAAAACAAATAAATTTGCATGTTTTATAATTAAAATAAATCAATAGTTTGAACTGATAAGTAAATGAATGAATAAATATACAAATAGGTAAATAATTTTGCTATTATAAAAAATAAAAAATAAATAAAACTGATAAATATACAAATAAATGATTAAATTTATAGTGACATTAGTCGATTAACAGACTATTATATTTATGAAAAACAAATACATATATAAATAAATAAATAGACAACTATATTAAGAAATATATTAAGAAACAAATAAATAAATATATGAACTCGAATAACTCGATAAATAAATAATAAATATATGATACATATATTTATATTTATGCATATAGTGCTTGAATAAATAAATGATTAAACAACACACAACTACGTAAACAAATAAACAAATAAATAAGAAGCAAGGATGCACACCAAGCATTCATGTAATAGTGTATATTATTGATAGATAAGCGAGAAAAGGAGTAATTTATAATCGAGAATGAGAGGAAAATTATTGCCAATTTTTCCCATTTATAATAATACGGTAATTTTCGCTAGAAATATTATTATCAAGTTTTCCTTCCCTTTCCTTTTCATTCATTTCGTTTCATTCCTTCCTTCCTTCCTTCTTTCCACTTTTCCTTTCTTCCATTCTTCCTTCCTTCCTTCCTTTCTTGTTCATTTTCTTCCTTCCTCTTTCCTTTTTTCTTTTTTTTTTTTTTTTAAAAGGTAAACAAAAAATTTGAAATAAAAAACAAGAAGGAAAGAAAAAAGTGACAAAATTATCATTAATATAATTAAATTATCAATATACTAAAAATATCTATTGTTATCATCAATATTATTATTATTAATTTATTACTATTCATCTATTTTTATCGTCTTTATCCTCTCTCTCTCTCTTTCTTTCTTTTTTTTCCCCTCTTTTTTCATCACTTCTTCTTTTTTTTTTCTTTCCGAATAAAATATTTCACAATTTATTTTGTTTTGTAAACAAACAAACAAACAAAGAAAAAACATTTAAAAATAAATAAGTAGAACTTACAAAACAGTTTTAATGCATTGCATCTCACAAAGATTAACGGGTAAAATTACCCAGCAATTATCAGCCATCATCTTTAGTTGTTATCGTTATATAATATATATATATATATATACATGTGTGCAAATTATATGTCATTTTAGTTTTGATGATTATTTTGCCAACTTTCCGGGTGACATTTTCTACCCTGCGGGTATATAGATATAGACCGCCTCTATGTCTAGTCTAGCTTTGTTCCATCAATTCATCCACATTTAGTCATTTCTTCAAAATCATCCATATTATTCCTCATTTTACTTATTATATTATTTGTCCTTAAAAAAAAAAAATTTTTTAAATCATTTTTTTTTTTTTTTGAGGTTGTATGGATCATTTTCATCTTCTGCCTCATTTTTCTGTTTATTTTAATTTTTCCTTTTTTTTTTTTTTGCTTTTGCATTTTTTTTTTTAGTTATTTTTTTAATCATTGAATTAAAAATAAATATCGATTACATTTAATCATTTGGTTTTTGCCTTTGTTTTTTTTTTCCATGCTAATTTTTAATCACTGATTAGAAAATGTCCCTTTATTTTTTATTTTTTTTTTTCGTATCTTCTTCTTAATTATTAGAAAACATTGCATTTATAAATTGAAAAAATTTTTTTTAAAGAACAAAAATTATTCTAAAAAAAAAAAAATTGTAATTATTGAAAATTCCCATCACTGTGCTTTTAGCATCTAAGGGATTTAGAAATTAGGTCAATATTTAAAAAGTGCATAGGTCAATGCTTATTTATTTTATTCAAAGAGTTCATATCTGTTTGACATACTTTAACTCACTCATCCTTTCTGCTTCTCTTTTTTTAAGTTTTACAATTTATTGATTATCAGAAAATATTATTTCATCACTCAATTACACAGGTTGGATAGGCAAAAAAAAAGAAAAAAAAATTACTTTTGACTATTGTTCAACATTTCCTTTCATATCAACTTCAGTAAAAAAGTTTCATTTTCAGTCACAAACCAAATCATTTACATTTACTTACTTAAATTTTGCTTTTTTTTAAAAAAAAAAAAATAAACTCTTCGTTTTGATATGTTTTATTTTTTTTCGTTTTTTTTTTTTATCATTTGCTGTTAGATAATCTTTAAAAAATTCCAACTTTCTTATCATCTAATCTTCTTATCAATTGTTTGTTATCCATTAGGTAATGCTCTCAGGCGGAAATTTTTTTCTTTTTTTTTTCTTTCAAAATGTAACTATTAATTTAGTGCTACTTTTCAGTTGGAACGATGATAACATCATATACTGTAATGGTGGGATGGATGAAGTGGAAGAGGTGGAAAAAAGAAATGAATGTAACCTATTTTAACTTATTTGAAAACAGGTAAAATTGAAAAGTAATGGAGATGTGCGTGTATTTTAGATGACATAGATGGTATTCAAAAATCTAAAAAAAAAAAAAAAAGCAGAGATAATACAAATGATATAGATATTCAATGTAAAAAGCAAAAAGATAAATCACGGAATTTTTAAATTTTTAGAAGAAAGAGAAAAAAAAAAAAGTTGAAAAAAGAAGAAAAACTGTTGATTATGTAACATTTAAGTAGATTATCCAAAAATGGTAGCAAAATGTTGAACTAAAATTACTGGAAAAGTAGAACCAAAATTCATCTCTTTGATACCTATTACAATTTTTCAATAATTTTAATATATCATTGAATAACTTTCTGGGCGAAAATTTCGTTGAATTTAAATCTTAACAAATCAATGAAATATTAAGTCTTCTTTTCTTTTGTTATTTACTCAATAAAAATTAATATTGATGATTTAGATTTTTATAAAATAAATGCTATCTGTGAAAATTAAATTCAATTTTTGCTTTTTTTTTCCATTTTTTTTTTGCTAATTAAAAATAAGCAATGCTACAAATCATTAAGCTAGCAAATGTACTATTAATAATTTGATTAATAAAATTATAAAATTGTGGCAAAAAAAAGTTGAATTTACTATGGTCGGAATGTAAAACAAAGATTCATGTAATAAGATGGTGAAGAAGAGGAAACAATAAGGAAAATGAATTTTAGTGGACGGTGTTTGGCAAGAAAATTTGAAAAACGAAGAATTTTGTGCCAAAAAATTGAATGAGCATCATAGAATGAAGAAATTGTTTTTTTTTTCTTTGCCCCGTAAGAAATATTTGCCAATATTTTAACCATATATATATATATATTTTTTTCAATCATAGTTGAAATTTAAAAATATTTTAAATTTGTACTTTGTGTATGATTTTGTATGCCTACCAATATGGCCAGCCAGTAGTTTTGATGCCGAAATTTTTTTCTGTTCTCATTGCAATAGATTCTTTTTTTTTCTTTTTAACACTATAAATTGATTCAAAAAACTAGTCTGGTTAGAAAGAAGCTAGTAAATGGTAATTTTTTTTCAGCAACTTCGAAGTAAAAAAACAACTTTTTAATTATTCAACTAGTAGAATTCTAAAAATAAATCAATTTATATAAATTATAACTTTCTACTAGATAAGTTCACCGCAGTGTGTTGTAATAAATAGATCTACTGATAGAATTACAAAATAAGTCGATCTAGCAAATTTCAATAATAATTTAACTAGTAGAATTTTTTTTTTTTTTTTTTGAACTGTTCATTGATCATACTTTGAAAAATATTTCATTCAATTGTAAGTAGCAGTTAATTTACGCTCAAATGAACTTCTTTCTTCAAGTTCTAAATTACCAAAAGTTCGTTAACATCTCTTTCTCTTCTCTCTCTCTCTCCCTCTTATAAAAAAACCACATTATTTCGCTTCTCTTTGTTAATTTACAATAATTTCTTTCTTGTTATTTTGAAAATACAATACGCTTATATCTATAACAATCAAAATGAATCAAAAATTTAAATCCAAAATTCGCCAGAAAAAAAAATCGAAATTTACAAATTTAAGTAATTTAAATATATCTAAATATATCTATATAGGTTAGGTTTTCTCTCTTTTTTTTTTTTTTATTTTTATTTTTATTTTTATTTGTTTTGGCCTTTCCTTTCCTCTCCCTCCTCCTCTTCCTCCCACCCTTTCCTCCCAATTACATCCTACCAAATAGGCATACTATAAATTTTATCTGTTCAAATGAAATTATTTATTTTATTGTTTATATGCATTCAATTATAATGGTATAGAAAATAGGATAATAAAAGTCAACTTTTTTGGCTTATAAAATTTCAAAAATTTTCACATGCATTTTTCATTAGTATGTAAATGTGTGTATATGTGTGTGTNTGTGTGTGTGTGTGTGTGTGTGTGTGTGTGTATGTGTGTGTTTGTCTCAGCGTGCACGCCTGTCCACTTACTCACTTCGAGGATGTGCATCGGACTGCATATGTACGCACATATGGCAGCATGAAATTATACTTAAAACTTTTTTATTTTTTTTTTTTAAATATCATTTATATAAATATATGTCTAAAAAGTTAATGTGTGGTGTTGACGTGAATCGTTTACTTTACGTTACATTGATTATTTAGCAAAAATTTAAATATGTACACGCAATCCTTTCACGTCTTACCGTATCAGTTGAGTGGAATTTTTATGCATCACATGAATATTTCCATTTTCTATTCAGTTTAATGCAGTTGTTAAATTCATCAATGCTTACTCATCATCATATGTATATTTTGAATGTTGATTATAGTTTTTTTTTTCTTCTATTATTTCACCTACGTAAGTGTATAGCCCTATTTTTTACTTATAAATTATATTCCGATAATACTACACGTGAATGTACGTGAATGTATTTGTGTATATATGTTTTGTGGTTAAAATAAAATTTGTAGGTAAAATAAAGCATACATAAAATATACGTAAACATATTGTACGTATGAATGTTTGTATATAAAAGTTTTGCAAGCATAATTACAAACATAAGCAAGTATACCTGTTTTTGTCTATAATAGGTAACTGAAAGTAAGTAAGCATAAGTATTGACACATATAAGTATACGTGATTTTATGTGTAAGTTTTCCAAGTGAGCATACTTATAAATATGAGCAAGCTATACATGGTTGAATTTATATAATAACTTTCTAAAGATAGAAATAAATATAAGCATACATAAGTAATTGTATTTATGTAACAACTTCCTAAAGGTAAGAACAAGTATAGGAATGAGTAATTACACAGATTAGTATATAAATTATATAGATATAATAACTTTTTCCAGATAAATTCAAGTATAAGTTCATGCAGGTATACTTTTTGATATGGATATAATAACTTTCTAGACAGGTATAGGTATAAGTCAGTGTACATGATTATATGGATATTTTAATTTTTTTCCAGGTAGGTTTAAATATAAGCTTACGTAAATGTACGTGATTCCATGGATATAATAACTTTCTAAATAAACATAAGCGTAAGTAAGGTATACATGATTGTGTGGATATAACTTTTTGCAGGTGGATGTAGGTATAAGCTTACGTAAGTATACGTGACTGTGTACGTTTTGTATGTTTACGTGAATTCCGAATGCATCAACGTCAAAAAGTTGTTGAGAGAAAAGAAAAAAAAAAAAAAAAAAATCAAACATGAGACAGACATATCGTCCAATTCATATACAATTGGAAGAAAAATGCGATAGGATAGATTGGATGAATGATTTGCCACGCAGAAGCAATAACAACCAATCAGATGTGAGAATTTTTAATAGGCGGTTCCAAAATTCTCCTCCCTTTTTTATTTCTTTCTCTTTTCAATCTTTCATGCATCATATTTCATTACACTCTTTTGCTCTTTCTCCTATTCAGTCACATTTCCTTTACATGTGAAAAGTGTCATAGGGCGGCATCAAACAATCATTTGATCTTTTTCCAAATTCTTTTGTTGTCTTACCATCCTAAAAGTAAATGTATTTACTTTACTCCTTATGTAACTCTATAAATGTCTGTATACATGTAACATGATAGAAAAGGACACTGTAGTTTTGAGCACATTGATGGTGAATGGGTATGACAACTGCTGAAAATGTCTTCTTCTCCTTCTCCTTCTCCTTCTTCTTCTTCTTCTTCTTCTTCTTTGTCGTCGTTGTCATCGTCGTCGCTGTCACCGTTGTCATCATCGTTGCCGTTGGCGTCGTTGTCGCTATCATTGAGGGACAACAATAAGGACGTACCTCCGCAAACGCATCATCATTATCATTATCTATCCTCACAAATTGCCAGTTTAAGCTTACCAATCATCACTAATAGACGTTCTTCTTCTACAGATCTGTCAACAACAACAACAACGACAACGACAGTATCCGTTACTGGAATAGGAACCGAAACTGAAACAGAAACGATAATCGAAACTGGAATAAACTTAACATTGCGACCATTGTTATCAGCTGGAAAGCTATCAACAGCGATATCATATATGGATATGGATCAAAAGCCGCCAACATTTCAAGATTATGGTGCAGCACCTGGTCCAGCACCACCACCGCCACCGCCACCACCGCCACCACCACCGCCACCTCCATCATCATCATCACAACAGCAACCTCAGCAACAGCAACCACAACCACCGCCACCACCGCCACCACCACCACCGCAGTCACTGTATAATGTTGGACCATCAAATTGCTACAATCCGCTGCAATCTTCTACCAGTACCGCTGGTAGTAGTCATGATTTTACCCGTGGTGCTGCACCAATGTCATCATATTTTTATCAGAATTCATTTCCAACATCAGCATCAGCAGCAGTTGCTGTTGCTGCAGCTGCAACTGTATCCGGTACACCATATGGTACTGCTACAGCCGGTACCGCTCCTCATTTTATGTATCATCAACAGTCGGCTAGTTCACCCGAAGGTAAAAACTATATCAGTGCATGCTCAAATATCACATGAAAATAAAAAAAAAAAAAAAAAAAACAAACGAAAAAAAAAAAAAGGAGGAAAGCAATAATCATTAATTTATGCTATTTATATGAACAAATTATATTACTTAGTAGTAATAATAGTAATCATTGTCAAGATGGTTATAAATTATGGAAATTACAGGTAGCACCTTTCACTGATGATAATAATGGTATTGATGTTATTGCTGTTAATGATGATGATGATAATGATGATAATGATGATCATTAGTGTAATTAGAGTAATAATGCCTTGGATCTACCTCTTCAACCCCTCTCTACTCCACTCCCGCCCTCCTTTTCATTTCCAGTATGCTTCCATTTCTCTGGACTGAGTCGGCTCAGTCTAGACCCTCTTGTTCCATAATTAATGGTTATTTATTCAAAATTATAACCAAGCATTTTAACTAGCAACCAATCAACCAACCAGCCAAACGATCACACCATCATCATATTCGCCATCGTCAGTCTAATCATTTCAAGTAGAAATGAGCAAAAATTTTTGACCCATTCGTTACTCCATCATTTCCTTCCTTCATTTTTTCTTTTTCCTTCTATTTCAAAAAACAAATTTCCTGGCATTTTCTGTGGGATATTTTCATTTTTTTTTTGTTGGAACTTTTCAAAATTTTTCATTCTTTCATCAATTTTTTTTTCCTTTTTGAACTTCTTCCTTTTTCTTGATGATTTTGAGGATCAAATGAACTAGAACAGTAAGTTCCTCAGAGAAATTGATTGATTATAAGAAGTTATTTTTGGATTGATGCTTCTGAAAATCTCGTTGCTAGAAATGAAAAGATTCAATTTAAAAATATATGGAATAAATATTATTGTTAGTTTTCTCTTTCTGTTCTTTCGTCATTATTTACTTCTAGACAATTTTGACTAATTTTTATAAACATTACCTTAGATGCTTAGATGATAAATTCTTGCTTTATAACATGACAGTTGGAAAGGTGGGACTTATGCTGATATCTGGCAAGAATCATTAGATGTGAAGCTACTTATAACTAATGGTAAATCAACACGGGTAGATTCTATTTATAAATAGACTCCGTTATCATCAGCGAGAAGCTTCTTTTAATTAAAAGATTTTAAAAATTCTATTTCTCACTCATAAGCTTTCTAATTTTCTTTTTTTAAATGCTATAATGATGAATTTATTGTAGCATATATCAAAGGAAATAAGTCAGGAGTGAAATGATTAGAGATTCCTTGATCTGCAACTAATATCGTCACCGAAATGACGAAATTTTGCTAAAAATTTGCCTTACCTAAATTTTAAAGTCAACGAAAATCAAACTCCACTAAAAGCTTTAATTTAATTCTTGTGTTGTATTGTGTTTACAATATTTACATTATATATTTGCTTGCAAGCTAGTTTATTTCGACTGATTAAATTTTCATTCGTCATATATCTAAGTCTCATGTTACATTTTATTCTAATCAAATTCCTTCCAAATAATTGTATTTTTAATAATTGAATCAAAATTTCAAAAATTTATAATTTCAAAATACAGAAATTTTCTGTAGCATTTTCAGAACATTCAACAAAAATCATCGAAGGTGGTGAAGTTAGGATTAATGGGAAAGGTAAACGCGTACGAAAACCTCGAACAATTTATACCAGTTTACAATTGCAAGAATTACAAAAGAGGTTTCATAAAACTCAATATTTGGCGTTACCAGAACGTGCTGAGCTTGCCTCAAGATTAGGACTTACTCAAACACAGGTAAAATTCTTTTTTCATCACAAAAATGAAAACTTCCTTAATCGAAATTATTATGTTAACAAGTTTTAATTTGCATTAAGTGCAGAAATGAAAATAATTAGATATTATAAGTGAGTTATCGAAATGAGAGTTCTTTTTTGTTCTAACATTGTATTTAAATATAAATTTTTCCTTTCTTTTCAAAAAAATTTGAAATTAATTATCGAAACAAGTCAAAGTTTTTTTTTTTTCTTGAAAAATTTTGAAAATGAACGTTAAATCAAACTGTTGAAGATCTTAACAGTCAGTTAGTTATTTCACTTATACATCCATATAACAATGATTTTGAAGTTCATTGCTTTAAATATATTAATATTTGCTTGAGCGCATACACCATTTTGAGATTTATTCTTATAGTACAGATTTCAGATTTCAATTTAGATTACATTAGCAGGAAGTCGCCATTACATGAAATATAGTCCACAATCATAAGTAATGAAGTTCAATCATTTACTATAAATTAAGAGATTGTGATCAGAAAATTGGTAATCAGAAAAAAAAAAATAATATTATGCAATTATTTTTTGAATTGTCCATAATATGACACGGGCTGAAAGTGAGCCATCAGTATCTATCAATCAGTATCCATTGTTTTTTAAGCTTTGGATTCTCTGAGATTATCTGGGATCTAGGATTTCCCTAGGCTTTTCAATCCTTTCTAATACCTTATCTTTCGTGTCTCAACCAATCATTCTATTGCTAAAAAATGCCAAAAAAAAAAGAAGATTATTCGGCATTTTTTTTTTTTTCACTGTTAAAACATTATTTTCGAAAATTTTTTAACGTTTTCTCAACTATTAATCATTAGATTGTTAATTAAAACCTTCACACTTTCTCATTTTATTTAAAACATGACCAAAACTCATCTGATTCTTGCATAATAATTACATTACTAATATCAATTTTAATTTTCAATTTTTTTTTAGCAAACCTATCAAAATTCAAGTCTTTTTAAAGAACAAAACATCCTCTTTATTTGCTTTAGTAATTTCAGAATATCTGGCAATAGAAAAATTTTGCAATGCTCCATCTTTTGAATATTGTTCGATTTTGTCTATTTCACTGGTCAACATATTAATTTTATTTGCAACATATTCTGATATTCTGATGAATTGCATGCTTATATTAAGCAAAACACATTATTATTTTCTTAGTGTATTATTTACTTATTTATTACTATATTATCATTACTGCTATATAATAATAATAACAATAATAATAATAACAATAATAATAATAATAACAATAATAATAATAATAACAATAATAATAATAACAATAATAATAATAATAACAATAATAATAATAGTAGTAATATTATTATTATTATTATTCATTATTATTATTCATTATTGATAATAATTATTATTATCATTATTATTATATCATTAATATTACTATTATTATTATTATTGTTATTGGTTTGTTATTGCTATTAGCCATTCTTAATTACCGTTATAAGTATCAACCAATAGTACTGCTGGTAATTTCCGGTTACAAAAAGAAAAACTGTATTTTTCGCTTTTTATTTCTGTTTCTTTTTTAAAACTACGGCAATGAAAATTTTCATTTTTTCGACAAATTTATTCATTATTTCTATACCATACTTGAGTTTTATCTTTTTATTTCTTTATCAATAAGTTTCGTGTAAATAGCTCACCTTTTTCTGAGTTTTACATTTATTTGCTAATAAATTCATTTATTTCTTTCTTCTTGCCATTTTTATTTTTCCACCTCTGTTTCATTTATTCTTATTTTATTTGCCTATAAATTATTCCTTCATCCGCATCATTCATTCTTATTTTCTTTTCTTTTAACATGATTAAACAAGAAAAATTAGTGAAATTATAAGGAATGTTTGACATCGGAATGTTGAAAGCTTCGAACAAATTGCAGAAAAAAGCGAGAGAGGGTAAGAGAAAGAAATGAAAAAAAAAAAAAAAAGAAATGAAGTATATTACAATTGGTAACAATGTATCATGTTATCAACGATAACAGTGCATAATTTTATCAGTTTCCTCTCTATTATAAAATTGTTAAAATTTATCACATTATTACTTCTGATAAAACTCTTTTCTTTCTGATATCCCATATGTGAACAATATTCATCCAATAGGTTAATCTATTCATTCATTTTATTTCCGCTTTTTTTTTTTTTATTATCTCTTTATCACTCTTTCTATCGCTTTCTTTTTTTGTCCTCTTCCCCTCTTTCATATAACATTCTCTCACTGATCAACATTATTAACAACATCCGATATTACGGTAGAAAAATGGAGGAGGGGAAAAAAAAAGAAAAAGAAATGATGAAATGAATTTTATTTCATTTCTTTTTTTTAAAAAACTTCACAAATAATTCCTGAAAAGAGAGACCAGTTTTGCTTCGATTCAATAACTTTTTATTTTATTTTATTTCATTTTATTTTCCCTCCCTCCCTCTCTCTCCCTCTCTCTCTCTCCCTCTTTCTCTCTTCTCTTCTTGCTTTTGCATTTTTCAATCTTTTTTTTTTATTTTATTTTTTTATCATACATGATTTATCTGTTTTATTGAATTAATGTAGTAGAAGTGAAAGAGAAAGAGAGAAGAAGGGAGAAAGAAGAAAATGTCAAGATTGGATGAAATAATTTTATAGTAGCAAAAATAAAGAAACGAATACTTCGGGTAGTTTTTTCTTTTTTATCTTCTTAAAGTGATAAATTTTTCGCAATTTATTTTTATCACTTTATCACCTTTCATAAGCTTTGCTTATTCATTTAGCTTCCTTTTTATTCAGTTTTTCATTTTCATTTTTTTTTTCTATTCTCCTGCATTTGTTTTTTATTTAAACTAAAAAAAAAATGGTGAATTAATTATAAGCAATAACATACATTTTCGAAATAAACCTACAACTTTGATTATTTAAGAAAAAAAAGAACTGTCGGAATTAATGGCGAAGTGAAAGATTAATGAAAGCTAAGCTTAACTGATAAGTCTTCCTGGCATATATCTCATTTTTGCTATTTTCCAATACTATCTCAATGAGCTTCATGTAGTACGCAGAATTTATCGATGAAGATTCCAATTAAGAGATTTAACTCAATTATGTACACTTATATTTATTCTTTTGTTGATTCCTCCTTTTTTTTCCTTTCTCTTTCTTTTTCTCTCTCTCTCAAAGAAATTTTAATTATTATTCTAATAAATTTTGCAAGAGAATTTATTACTTGATGAAAGTTTGATTATTAAATTTAAGTTTTATAAATTTCTTTTAATTTTCTTCTAATAAAATATTTGATTGGGTAATTTGATAATAAATCATTCTTGCGCAAATGTAATACATCAATTTTTCTATCGTCTAATCTATTAGCACATTATCATTTTCGGCCTAATTGATACGATGACAAGTATGTCTGACAGTATGATGAAGATTGTTATTACTGATAAGCATGTGAAAATGATTTGCTTTCCAATGTAAAATCTAGAAAATAATCCTTAATAGTTTAGCAAAAGATTTTAAAATACCTTCCTGGCGCCTTCACATTACGGTGGCTAATCCAAGAATATTCTTTTTTCCTTAGTGTTCGGAAATTCTACCATCAAGTGAAGGATTACAGTTTAATCGCCAAAATATTCAAATGCATTCGGAGCACATAGGAAAGAAGTTTAAAATTTCATAATTACGAAACTCTTTTCCGCCAATCATTTTTAAGTGTAGCAAGGGTTTGCAAGAAAAAAAAAAAGGTATTTTAAAACAATATATAACGAATGAATTATTGAGCATTATAGTTAGTGTTCAGGGATTGAAAATATCGTTTAACTGTTTGATAATCGATTAATAATTACTTTTCGGGAAAAATCTTTGACGGTTTTCAAAAGAAAAAAAAATTGTGTTTTTTAATAAAAATTTTTAAATTTTCTTAAATAAAATTTTTGAAAAATTTTTATAACTAAACAACAAGACTAAAGTTAACTTTACTAACTATTTTGTCTAGTAAAAAATTGTCAAAAAATAAGACGATGAAGAAAAGGCAATTTTTCTATGTTACAGTAATTTTGTTATGCATTTTGTGTAATTTTAATTCTTTTGATGATGATTTCCGATCCATTTACACATGATATTTATCAAAAAACACTAGGAATATTTGTAACAAGATCATCATGAGTTAATAAAGATTTGGAGGCAATTTTTTTAATGTTTTAAAACATTAAAATTTCAAAACTTTAAACTCAAAAAAGACAAACAATTTAATAATGGTAAGGTAGAAAAAGTCTTTTAAGCTACCAAAATCATTTTAAGATTAAAGGATGTATAGATGGAGTGGAAAAAAAAAAGCAAAAAAGAGATAGGAAAGATTTTTTTTTTGAGACTAAGCCGAAACGGAATAGGTAATGAATGGATCTATGCCAGATGTGTTGGACTTAATTATGGTAGCGTTACCTTTCAAGAAAAAAAAAAAAAAAAAAACTACCTCAATGTTCAGGTGCACCTGTTATTTGAAACGATAGTGAATGAAAGATAGAGCGGGTAATAAAGAGAAAGTAGGAAAATATCTTTTTCTAATGTTGATAATAATAATACCAGTAATAGTTTAATAATGAACAATAGTAACAAAGCAAACAATGAATGATAATGATAAGAAATGATAAGAAATAATATTAAATAGTAAAAATTGAATAGTAATAACAAATAACGATAGTAAATAATATTGGTAAATAACAATAAATAATAATTACAATAATAATATTACCTGTTGCTTTTTAAAAAACATATTGTGTGATATTTTAATAAAAAAAAAATTACACTTATCGATCAGTAAAAATTTCATTGCCTCCTTATAGCAATTTTTTTCATCTGTTGCCTTAAAAAAAAAAAAAAAAACAAATTTTATAAGATTTTCATGAAAATACGAAATATTTTGGTGTCGAATTGAAGGAATAAACGTTTAGGACAAAGTGGAATTTTCTAATTTCTGAAAACTCTTTGCTTTAAAACAAAAAAAGTCAATGTATATCAAAATTTTTAGCAAAATGCAAAAATTTTCGATAAAATGTAATTTTTTTTGAACTGTGGGAACACGAGAAAAATTCTTCATATTTAGCATTTTCTTTCTTTTTTCTTTTTTGCAGTTCGAAAAGCTAATATTTTCTTGTTTTGCATCAAAATGTTTTAACTAATTGCTTTAGCAAACATTCAATTTTATCCGTATTTTGCAAATTCTAGAAGAGAGGCTTTAGTTAATTTCAGGATTTTCATAGCCAAATTCTTTTTTTTTTCTTTTAAATTAAAGGACTCTGCAGAAAACACTGCTACTTTTTTTTGCTAGCAGAGTATCATATACTTCATTAATTTTTTATTAATTCGTTAATTTTGATCACATCGATTGTTATAATTAATTTTAAGCCATATTAATTTTCCATAAATGTAAATATGCATTTCATGTTATATGTTGCAACGTATATGTTTCCTTTTTTTTTCTCTCTCTCTTCTCTTTTTCCACTTTTAGTATTTCAAAGCTTGTTGAATCATGCAATTCTGATATATTCCAACTAGCAAAGAGAGATAGGATATGGATTTTAGACATTTCACACCCTGAAATGAATAAATTAATGTAATAAGCCATATTTTATAAAGTAATCCATTTTTACTAGTATATTTTGCCTCGATATGCTATTAATGTAATAATCAAATTTAAAGATTTACCAATTATCAGATCATTATTATTATTATTATTATTATTATTATTATTATT
>RCAB01000508.1:0-43343 GCA_003640385.1 Setaria digitata | reverse complement strand
ATTATTTATATATTTTATTATTTATATATTTTATTATTTATATATTTTATTATCTGTATATTTTATTACCTATATGTCTATATATTTTATTATTTATATCTTATTGTTTATAACCCTTATTATCCGTGTATTTCATTATTTATATATTCTCTCATTTATATATTTTACACATTATTATTCATACATTTTATATTTTATTTGTATATTTCATTGATATATTTTATATTTTTTAGTACTTATATTAATTTTATTCAAAATTTCTATCAAACCAATTTTACTATATATACTGTAAATAATTATCCTATCAAGAAATATACCACAACAAACATTTCATTAAACGCAATTTCCGATTTATTTCCATTTCTGATAGTAATATTTTTGAAGTTAAAAGAAATCATTTCAAAAACTCTTTACTCTTTCAAATGTAAAAATTTCGCTCAAAACTACTTCTATTCCATTAACAATAAGAAAAATTAACAGATGAAGAAACCCAACGTAATCTACTATAATTTTTCACTTATCAGTAAAAATTATCATTCACTAAAAATGCTTCAAGTTGAGACCTTTCGATAACAATTTTTAAATAGTTAAGATAATAAGTTGAAATCCGAAACTAATTAAAAAGGAAAAGCTAACATATCATATGAAAACAAAGCACCTTTTATGTGATTTTTAAATGAATTTTATTCTTTCTTCTTCTTTTCCTGATAAGAAATTTTTCCGGATTTGGAAAAATTTTTATTCTATTAAGAAAAATAATGCAAGAAGAATGGCAGCACTTATTTATTCATTAGTGAAAAAATAGAAAATGAGGACAAAAACGAAAAAAAGAAACACAATAAAACAGCACATCTTTGTTTGCATTTGTTAAAGATTTCATTAATTAAATTAAATTTTCCACTCAAAATTCTTCTCTTTGTTCAACTTTTTTTTCACTTAAGGGAAATTAGAGGAAGTTATATATAAGTAGTAATAAATTTTAATATTATTCGGAAATCACCTTAATTTTATTTCATAGTAAATGTCCGGAAACCAGAAAAAAGGAATAAAAGGTGTGCCAAAATGAAAATGTCACCATCAATAATACAATCGACATATGATTAGTTTTTGATTTACTGACAATTTAGTGTTATTAATGTACATGCAATGTAAAATTAAAATTGAATTTTTTCAAAATAAAATATCAGGATTCAAAAAGTGAAAAATTACTATCAATTTAATGTAATGTAAAATTAAACCTGCGGATGAATTTCATCAAAATAAGATAAAGAATAGCAGCTATTTATTAAATGGAAGAACAGTGATCAAAATAAATAATTTTAAACAGCAAAAAGAAAATAAGCTTAATCGTTCCATAATGATGGTGCAGTTCAAGAAAAAGAAAGAAAGAAAAATGTTTATTAATGATAAATACAATTACTGACATTTACCATTTCAATGCTCGAGCAATATAGCTGATCGGATATTGCCTGATAATCCATTTCCGTGTCTAAAAATACATTTATTATTCAGACGATAGATAGATAAGTGCCGAATTTTCATCTAAATTACCGCTTACAATCCAATGATATTCATTTAATTTTGTTTTATAATATTCAAATAATAATACTGTTATTATAGTTAATTGATGATAATTTTCCATCTCTTTCATAAACTACTTGCAAAAATCGGCAAGTAGATGTTTTACTAGATTATCATTAACTTTTATTAATAGAACTCATTATAGTGCTTGTAGTTATATGATTGAAGTTTTGCATCATTTTTTTTTTTTTCAATTACTAGTATTAAAGTAGTTTTAGTAGTATTATAATAAATGTAGCACACGATATCCTCTAACTCTCTCTCTCTCTCAGAAAATACTTCCGAAGTTTACTTAATTATATTAACTGATTAACTAATATCAATCTAGCAATATACTTTAAATAAAATTACAGCTTTTTTACCAAAAAGACATTAAGTATACATTACACGAATAATTTCATAAAAAAAAAAGAGAAAAAAACAATGTAATATAAAGAAATTTTAGATAATTGATAAAATTAAATAAAATTTTTGACAAAAAGTAAGAAATAACCTCATTGAATACAATAAGAACAATGCCAACAGGTAAACAAAATAGCCATACAAATGCTGGTGGATGAGAAACACGAAGCCAATGTTGTACACCAGGTGTATAAATCATGAAATTCAGAAGGGAAATTTCAATAAGTAATGCAAAAACAGCTGCAATATTTTGTGTACCATGATTAAATATTGAAATTCGTCGTGTTGTACAGAGCCAGAAATGAAATACCTGAAAAGTTGTAATATTAAAACAACGAAATACAAATTATTTGTTTAATTATATCATGAAAAAAAAATAGATGTGTAATGAATTTTGCTTGAAAAATTTTCCAACACTTTAATTCAGTCATTTGAAATGAATTTATTGACTTTTTTTCTGGAATATTTTTGTTCAATAATAATAATTAGGCAATATTATTTGTCAAAGTATAAATTATCGATAAAATTATTTAGTGATTACATTGCGAATATTATTATGGAGAAGGTTAGGTACTGTAATTGATTTTTTCAAAAGTTTTACAAAAATTTCATTTAATCATTTAAAATGAATTTCTTTTTTTTTTGAAACATTTTATTTGATAATAATAATTAGATTGCATTATCTGCTAAAATATAAATTAACAATACAACTGTTTATTAATTATATCATTAATATTATTATAAAGAAAAATAGGAATATAATTAATTTATTTAAAACTCTGTAGCAATTTAAATTTACACTTTAATAAATTGAAATGAGAACAATTTTTTATTTTTCAAGAACAATTGCTTTTATTCAGTAATGATAATTTGGTAAGGTATAATTTATCAAACCTGTGCCATGACTAATGTTATATGCCAAGCAGCTTTTGCTTGGCCATGAATGAACATCTGCATCTCAGCCGTATAATACTTTCCAGTACTTGTTAATAAAACTTCAGCATTTGGACGCCAATGTTTCACATTAGAATGGAATAAATCTTGTAATGTTATTTCATAAAACCTAAAATAAAATTTTTCAAATATAAATTTGCAAAAAAATATAATAATAAATAATTTTCGTTATGCGTAATCATATCAAATTAATTAATAATTATGCTACTGGTTAAAAGTTTATAAATTAAATGATAGTTTAATTACTGCAATATATTTCATAAATTTTAAAAAGAATTTTACGGAAAAATATATCTGTATTATTTTTATTAAATATGCCGTAATTAGACATTGTAATAGAATAAAATACGAAGAAAAATAATACCAGATTTTAGAATTTTTCCATTTAAGATAGCAGGTCATTTTTGTTTTGTCTTGTGTTTTTTTTTTTAACCCCAGCCAAAAAATAAAAAATGAAAAAACGAAATAATAGATGAAAATTTTTTGCATTTTTTTTTCAATAAAAAAGAAAAAAAAAAGCACAAACCGAAAAACGAATAAATATGCAGTAAAGCATCCAACCGATATAATACTACCAACAAAAATATACGAATAAACAAGAAGTGCTTTCGAGACTAATCGAGAATTTGACTTTCTAGGTGGTCTACACATGATATCCTTTTCACCAGCTTCATAGGTAAGTGCTATTGAGGGTGGTATTTCTGTTATTAAATCTATCGAGAGGACCTGAAAATTAAAAGTTACTTTAAGATTTTAAAATTAAATAGCGAGCAATGAAATGAAAAAACTTTTTTAATAAGATGATTTAAAAAAATAAAATAAAATAAAAACAAAATATGAAAATCCAAGCTCTTCCATCCTGAAAAATGTGAAAAAAAAAATGTCCCAAATATTTTGATAACCCTTTTGATTAACCAATTACTTTAACATTTCACTCATTTATTTGTAATTCTACAGGAATATGAATAATATTCTCTTCTTTTTATCTTCTCTTTGATTTACATTGTTTAATAAAATCTGAAAACAGATAATTTGTGTAATAATATTCAAAATACTAATTCATTACTTTATGACATTTAAATATTTAACTATAAGAAAATTATTATTTTACTGTTATTTTCTTGAAGATGAAAAATAAGTAGAAAGAAGTTTATTGTTATTTTTCAAGAAGTACCACATTTTTCCAAAATTATCTTTCTTGCAACCACAAAAATTGTAAAAATTTTGCTTACATTTATTACATCAAATTGTACAACAACACTGATCAAAATAATGCGATAACCGATGAAAATTTGGCAAAATTTGTTTTATAATTTTAGGATCAAATTTTCCTTCCAATATTTTAATAAGTGTAAGTTAAATTAAATCATTTTGACAGAGAATAAAAGAAAGAGTTGGTAAAATATCTAACCTGTACACTACTAAGACCAATGGGGAAACCAATAGCAAATGCTAACATAACTGCACATAGTTCCGGTACCATATGAGCTAATGTATAAGCAATTGTTTTCTTCAAATTTGCATACAATAATCGACCCTCTCTAATACATTTAACAATATTCTTCACATCACTTTCCGTGTTCACCATATCAGCTGCTTCTTTTGCAAATGCACTCCCGAAAATGATAATGAAATATTTGTTATTTGTTTAGCTTTTGCAAATACATTAAAATACTTGTTATTTGTTTGGTTTTTGCAAACACATTGGAATATTTGCCATTTCCTCAGCTTTTTTAAAAATATTAAAATGTTTATTATTTGTCTATCTTTTTTCATGTGTATCTGTTATCTGCTCAGCGTTTTCAAATATAATCAAGTAGTTGTTATTGGCCTAGCTTTGTTATATGTACACTGGAATATTTATTTGTTCAGCTTTTTTTAAATGTATTCAAATATTTGTTATTTGGTTACCTTTTCCGAATCATATATATTACACTCACATAAATAAGATAATATTATTTTACGAGCAGTGCCTATTACATTAACAAAATAAATTCAACTTTTCATTTACCATTTATTTTTCCCCAACTAATGCTTAATTTTTACAGATTTATGCATATTTATTTGTTTGCCAATATTTGCATAAAATTTATATAAAATACCGCCACTGGCTCATCTATGCTTACTGAAATAGCTTAACTAATTTACATATCTTGTTTACTGGTCTTTGAATTATTTACACTAACATATTTACAGCAATCGCCCATTCATTTGTTAATAATAATACATTACATTATTTTCCTTCATTTAAATGATATTTAGTTTCTGATATTGGTGTTATGTATAGCTAGCTAATTTTGAGCTAAATATGTGAAACTAATCTTTTTTTTCTCGCTTTTTTTGTTTTTGTTTTTTTTTGATTTTTGGACAGTTCATAAGGTTTTTTTTCTTCCCCTTTTTTCATAAAACTAATAAATATCATTTTTAATTCTCATTTTTCTTTCCAAAATTTTTGAAATGGAAAATGATCTATGCTAAAAAACTAGAATACTAAATCCTACTTTTCTTTCCTTTGCTAAACTTCATTCTACAGTAGACAAATTAATTTATATTATCGGAATTTGTAAATCGTTAAATAATCAACATAATGAACTAACGAAATCGATATTTTAAATTAATTTAAAACTTACCAACAGCTTCCATAGCAATGCCAACATTTGCTTCCTTCAATGCAGGTGCATCTAAAACACCATCACCGGTAACTGCTACTACTTCACCTCGACGACGACATTCCTGTGCAGATGGCAGTTAAAAAAAAAAAGTGAGAGAGAGAAAAATCACTTATAATTATGATAATTAAGCTCGCAAATTGTTTCTAATTAGAATAGCATAAGATAAATGATGTAAACATGCATAATCAGAATTAAGAAGCTACTAAAAGAATAACTGAGCAAAATTATTTAATTTATTGATTTAAAAAAAAAAAAAAAAAACTCCCTAAATTACCATATGTAAAAAAGGTTGATTATTTAAGAATCTGCATGTTGAATACAGAACTCTTCATTGCATTGTTACAGGCGTATTTATCATTAATTAATTTATTAACTAATTAATATAGGTTGAGCGTACAATTGCATATATATAATTAACTAATATACCTTGACAATGATCAGCTTATGTGATGGTGTAGCACGAGCGAATACAACAAACTCTTGCTTCAATATATCATCCCATAATTCATCGTTTAATTTATCAAATGTTTCACAGTGAATTACTGACACTAAATTTGGCTTCTTTTCCATTTCTGCATTCTAAATTAATTATATTATCAACTTTTAATTTATATTTTAGCTAATATTTCTTGATTTTACATTGTATGTGCATTTTATGGGAGAATAATTTTCAATTCTAGTTGCAATTGAAAAATATACTCTCGATTTCTCGACAATAGATAGTCTTAAAATTAAACATCTATCTTTTAAATTTGAACAAGTTAAGTTTAATTTTTTAACTATTAAAAATTAGCTCTTTTTCACGACAATTTTAAATCTCCCCTAGTTTCTTAAATTTCTAAAAATTAAGTGGAAAAATTTTTTAACTAATATATCTATATGGTGGAGGTATTCTATTAATTTCAGCTAACTAAATCATACACTTTTCGCACTAACATAAATATTTGAATAAAAAGAAGAAAAAAAAAAGGTAATTGTTAATGTTAATTAAAATGAGTATGACAAACTAATGAAACGATTGATGCTCGTGGAACAGCTAAGCCAAAATGGCCAGCAACTGCAGCAGCTGTTGATGGATGATCACCGGTAACCATAAAGCATTTCACTCCTTAATAATTATACCTTTCTTCTCCATTCTGTTTTCAGAGAAGACTTGAAAACTTAAATTTTCAGTCAAGCATTAAACTAATCACTTAAGGTGCAAATCACTGCAGACGAATAATCATAATTTGATTGTTATAAAACTAATTGTTGCACTGTTCAATTAATGGAAGGTAATAGCATTGAATGCACAGAAAATTTTAAAAGCTAAAAAAAAATTCTTTCATTCAAAAATTAAAATAATTAAAAAAAAAAACTGATGAGGTAGAAACGAATGAATGACAGAAAATAAAAAGATAAAATTGAAGTTAACATTTGTGAAAATTAAAATATAAAACATGTAAATGATAATAGTAGTAATATAAAAAGCCTTATCAGACCTGCACTTTTCATCGTTTGCAATGCTTGAAATACCGTATCTCTTGGTGGATCGTACATTGCTACCATACCAAGAAAGCATAAATTCATTTTTTTAAATGCATCCCATGAAAATGGTGACTCGATACAGCACAGTTCATTCATTTCAGCTATCGCAAATGCTATACAGCTTTTACCTTCATTACCGTACTTTGTATAAGCTTCCTAAAAATTTCACTAATATAACTGTTATTTTTTTTTTTTTTATTATTTGGTTTCCGAAAAATTTCAGCATTAATTATTTCCTCATTACATTTATGCATTTTTGTTTATTAGAAAGCAAGAAAATGAAACATATGCAAAAATAAAAAACAAACAAAAAAAAAAAAAAAAATGTTGAGTGATACATGACACTGTAAGACAAATTAATAACTTCCAATTATCTTGATAAAAAAACTTTAATGAAAAATAATATGGCGTCATTTTCAGCTAATTTTTCATTTCTTTTTATTTTTTAAATTTTTATACTTTTTGCTACTGAAATTAATCAACACTGTAGAAATTTTAATTCGTTAATTTGTGCCCAAATTTGAATAAATATTATGCATTTATCTTCGATATTTTTAATTTTTAAGAGAAAATAATAGCGTTAATGGATTAAAATGATGATAAAGAGAAGAAGGAGAAAAAAGGGAAAAGAAAACTTGCAGAAAAATGAGCAATAAAATCATTGGATATTTTAACAGGGCCTTCTTCGGTTGCTAATAATTTGCTGTGCGCAAATAGTTCTTCCGGCGCACCTTTGACAAGAAAATATAGTCTAAATAAATAATTAATTAGTACATTAATGAATATTTTCATATATTGTCATAAATAAAAACATAGCTTTTTCTTCTTTTTTAGTAGTCCAAATTAATAAATATTTTAAAGTACTACAATAATGAACATTTCTATATGTTTCCATAAAAGTAAAATAAATTTCATCCTTTTTTTAATCTAAATAAATAATTAGCCTGAATTACTATATTGGCGAATATTACCGCATGTTTTCGTATATTTAAAAAATTTGATCATTTAGCTTTTTCAAAAATGTCTTTAAAATTTTACTTTTCCCAAGAAATCTTTAACTGAAAGTTTTTTCGTTCCTCATACTTCTTTTTCCTATTTATTTTTTTAAAAATATGCTTTTTAAATTTCTAGGTATTTGCATTCTTCTGCATCAGATATTCTCTTTGATTTTTTTGCAAATTCAATTCTAATAGTTATAAAAATTCACACTGTAAAATTTTACCCAAAATTCCAAAAAAAGCCAACTTTTCTATTTTCATATTAGATTATTAGCAATGTAATTAGCCCTAATTAGACCAAATATTTTTTTTTCTAGAGCGCATCAACAATTGTCATACAGTAATTTCACATTGAATAACTAAAATTTTAGAAGGAGAAAAAAAATTTTAAAATTAAATTAACGTACTTTGTTGTACTATGATCATTTATGGAATCAATTTTGGGTCGCTCACGAACGATCACAATTTGAAAGCGTCTTTGTCTATTAAATGGTACTTCGAAGACGATTTCATAGTTTTTCCGAATAGTTTCACAACTTGTCATCTAAAATTAAAGAAAAAAAAAAGGAAGCGAAGACGAGAAAAAAACTGATGAATAATTTTAATTTTCAAATACTACTGTGAAATTCTTAAAAAAAAAAAAAAAAAAAATGATACTTCTAGCAAACGTAGTATCTTAATCATTTAATATAAATATCTATTATATTATTTATTATCATTAATATAACAAAAAAAAACTTCTAAAATATTTATCACACCTCTTAAAAGTTAAAAAAATATGTATAGAATTGCTTCTGAATTATTATTTCATCAATTCATATGATAACAGAACATGAAAAAGTGTTTAATTGAAAAATTGGTAACAAAAGAGTTGAATAGGAAATGAGAATTTTTCCAGTTTTGTTTCTAATCTTCAAATTTTCAAGAATCGAATTTCTAGAAGTGTAAAGAGTTAGCTATTACAAAACTAAAAATGATTCTGTAAAATTTATGATAAAAAAAAAAAAATCGATTCTCACTATATGATTTTTTTTTTCTCAAGTGATTTAACTTAATCTAATTTCTAAATTCATCTGTTCGATTTATGGAACATCAAGATAAAAAGCTGCAACTTATCATCAATTCAATCATTTCGTTCAGGAATGGTTAATAGAGAATTAATTTTCTTTTCAAAGAAAAAAAAAAAAAAAAAAAAAAAGAAGTTTTGTTTAATTGAACATTAATGCTACGCATGGAATGGTAGTAGATATACCTTACTTCTTCGACATATTTCAGGAGTGCAACCTCATTTTCACTTCCAGTTATCATTTTATGATGAAATGCTGATCGAACTGTACGTTCAGCATCAGCATCCGATATTTTACCGTGTGATACCTTTCTAAAAAAAAAAAAGAGAAAAAAACTTTTGTCCATAATTATCAAAATTATTTTAAAGAAAAAATAATTATAGCACTAAAAATTTTTCCTTACTATATAGAAATTTAGAAAAAAAAAAAAAAATGCGATATAACAAAAAACAAAAAGAAAAAAGAAAAAAGCTAGTTTTAAAAAAAAATGAGATACAACAAATGAAATTATAAATATAATAAATTCCAATTGAATTTGCCAACAAAAATAAAAAAAAAAAAAGCACTTTAAAAAAGAATAATATTTCTAAAAAAATTTCAACTAAATTCCATTCAAAAACTCTTCAAGTTAATTATAATGAAACAAATTTCATATTGTAATAAAAAAAAAAAAAAAAATTTACAAAATGATATTAATTTTTTTTTTTTATAAATTATACCCATCTAATAATGATTGTATTGTAAGTGTATTATTAGTTGCTCGTGAAAGTTTGTTAACCATATTCCAGGCGTAAATACCACGTGGATTCATTGGTTCTAAATGTGCCTTATTGCATACTGATATTACAGTGAGTAGTGCCACTAAGCTATCATTATTACACTCTGATAATGGTGTTGATAATTCGGCTGATGTTATCTGCTTCCGTTCTGATTTCAATTCTTCAGTACCTAAATATTTTGAAGTTTTTTTTTTTTTGTTGTTTTTATTTATTAAATAAGTAATCAAAGTAAAATTATCAATTAATTTATAAATATAAATATATATTTGTCACAGAACATGTAAAAGAGAAATGTCACAGAACATGTAAAATTAGCATAATTTTTTTATACGTTGTAAGCTAAATATTGAAAATAAATAGTTAATAAAGAATCAAATACATTAAAGTTGCTCATTTCCAAACTAATATTTAATTTAAAAAAAAAAAAAATCTTTCAAATAAAATAACATATTTAAAAGATTTATAGCAGAAATATGTGAATGTTAGATATAAACTGCTACAAATTTGTGAATTAGACGAAAAGAAAAAACTCTTTTTCTTCAAGAAAATACTTTTACAAATATTTAAATAGGTTGGAATTAAAATAGCAATAAAAAAAAGCATTAAAACTTTACGCCATCATCAAATAGTATTCTATGATATAAAAAAAATACCTTAAGATTATACGTTTTACAAAAATTACGTTAAACCTTTACGCTACTATCAGGTACAGCAAGTTAAAAAAAAAAATGTGAAATTTTACGCTAACAAAAGCGCATCAAAGCTTTAGCCCGTTATCAAATTTTAGCATAAGAAACTAAAAAGCATTAGCAACTTAACACTAACCTTTAAAATAACGCAACTGATACCACAAATCAGAAACAGTAATATCATTTAACGTGAAAATACCCGTCTTATCACACATTACTACCGTTGCTGTACCTAACGTTTCCACAACATCCAGTCGTTTCATGAAAATATTTTGCTTTGCTAAACGTCGTGCAACAATTGCCAATACTGCACCCAACGTAATTGGAAGACCTTAATTAAATTAATTATAGTCATAATTAATAATTATCTCCTACTGTTAACATTGATTATCAACATTAGTGGCATACAATTACACTTTATAGCAGACTAAGATGACTTTATCAAAAAATAAATAAATCTAGCTAATCATTAGTCATGTAAAGAATCTAAACTAATGCAGATCTACTGGTTAAGTTAATCGTTACTCGTATAAATAAGTTAAGTTGTAATGAACTAAATGACATAGTCAATATCAAATAAATATGAAACCATTAGCATTAGAATTATTGCTCAAGCTTTTAATCAACTAAGTAGCTCAGCTTAATCTTTTCACATTTTATTGGATGAAAATTTAAACTAAGCAATATTTGTAGACACAAAAGGCCAAAATTTCTGAACTAAAGTAAAAAAAATTTTTTCGAATTACTTTTGATGTTATTAGCTTGTTCTGCACAATTCTCCATATATTTGTAAATATTTACTCACTAAATTAGCAGTAGCAATTTAGAATTTAATTTAATTTGGAAAAAAAATTATTATTTTTTTTGTTACAATTAAATAACTTATGCAATTCATTTTTTTTTTTCNACTAAATTAGCAGTAGCAATTTAGAATTTAATTTAATTTGGAAAAAAAATTATTTTTTTTTTTGTTACAATTAAATAACTTGTGCAATTCATTTTTTTTTTTCACATTTCAGTTAGACAAACGCTCATAATTTTGTTTGCCATTTAGACAGTTTAGTCTAAATTTTTAGTTTTAACTGAAAAATATGCTTTTTTTGTTTTTTTTCACACTGTATAGAAAGCAGAAATGATTGAACTCAAAATTTTGAACCATTAAATTTAAAATATATATATATATATAAATGTTATATGAAAAGCATAGATTAGCTTGCATTCTCAAAATAATCTAATTGAAAACAAATATATTTATGTTTGCTATACAGTGAGCGTGGATAGCTTAGCTTAAATTTTTGAACGAAACTAATTCGAAACAAATATATATAGTTTATGGAAGTAAAATGAAAGTTGAAAATGATAAAATTTTCATACCTTGTGGAATATTAGCAATAATGATAACAAGGAAACCATTTACAAATGTATTTATAATTTGTTGAAAATTTGCAAGTAGTAAGCCAATAAGAAATGTTATTGTTGCCATTGTTATTGCTAATGTTGTAATAAAATTAACAAAACGTTTATGTTCCAATTCTAAGCGTGTTGGTACACCTTTTTCCTTACTTGTCATTCGTACAATTTTGCCAATTACCTAAAGAAAAAAAAAAAGAGTTAATAAATTAGTAGTGACTAATAAATTTATTAATTTATCCGTATTTTGTTTTCATAATACAAAAGAAAAAAAAAACCATTTATAAATTTTTTCGTGATTATTTTTTTTCCACCTTTCTAAAAATAATTAATAATTTTTGATCTTTCTTCATTTCTTTTTCTCTTTTTTTATTACTATTTTTTCATTTATTTTTTGAGGAAATTACTGATTTCTTTTTTTTTTTTTTTCTGAATTACTATTATCTAGTGATTGCTAATCAATAGTTAATGACAATACTAATTCAAGCGAAATATGATGCATTTTGTGAAGAAATTCATTTGTCGTGGAAATTTTTATGGAATAAATGCACTATAAAATATGTTTCACTAAAATACGTGCTTAAATAAAAACATACGTAGATAAAATATCCATCAGTGAATTAAATTAAATTGTACGTGAATGAAATATACATAAGTGCATTGTATTTAAATAGGATTATACGTGAATGAAGTACGCGTAAGTGAAATATATTAAATCAGATTATGCGTAAATGAAGTATATCACAAGTATCTTTTTCATGTTATTGCTTCTTTTCTTTCATATCTATAAATTTTAATCATAAAATTTGTTCGGCAGGAAAAAAGAAACAAGAAAACGTACTGTTCTATTTCCGGTTCTAATAGCTACACCAAATCCGGTACCATTGGTACATAAACAACCTTTCAGTGCAATATTTTGTGCTCCTAATGCCGTAACATTTTTTGGCACTGTCATATCCGAAAAATCAAGCGGTTGCAGTTCACCTGTTATCCACGATGTATCCAATTTTAATTCATCCGTATAAATTAATCGTAAATCGGCTGGCACACGAATTCCAGGACTGAAAACTTCCAATTTATAATAATTTATGTGATAATTAATGATATTCATAATAGAAATATATCATATTTATGCAACTAGCAAAATTAATTAGTATATTCTTACAAAGCAATATTGCTTTAATAGTAGAAATAAATGAACTTAGCTTAAGGATCTGAAAGAAAAAAGAAAATATTAAAAGATGTGTTAGTTTGCTGAGGTGAGCACTATTAGACAAGATTTAAACATTAAACTGCTTATCTTTATTACTAATTTTATCGCTACAATTTAACCTGCGTAAAATTTTGAATTCGTATGATTAGAATTTGCTTGAAACTTTAAAATGTTTACTTTCTAATGACTACTATTGCTTGCATCTGTTATCAATATTTTTATCATTTATCTCTTATGTTCCATTTTTGTTCATCCTCTGATCTTTTCGTGCTTTTTTTTTGGTTGACTAAGCTTTTTTTTCTTTTTCTTTTCTTTTTTTTTTTTTATACCGAAATATAACTTAATTAATGCCACCTTATTAAATCACTGTTGCCTATAATTTGATCATTTCATCTTTTTTGGCAAATTTTTTTTGTTGAAATTAAAAACTGAAGTGTCACTGCTTAATAACAGTATTATTGCCATTAGTAAAATTAATTAGTATATTCTTACAGAGTAATATTGCTTTTTTTCTTAAAATTGCTAAAAATTTTTTAAGGCTTTCTTTCGTTTTCTTTTTTTTTTTTTTGAAGTTGCAATTTCTAAAACTGAATAATCTCAAAATTAGCCATAATTAATTCAAAATCAGCTGATCACTCTCACGGCTTCAATTATTACAATTCTAAAATTAGCAGTGATTAATTTAAGTACCAGAGATAAACAATGTCACCAATAACAACATCAGCAGCATTGATGCGTATTCGTTCGGTAGCTCGTATAACATAGCAAAATGCTGGTAGCATTGATTGAAAACCTTGCATATTCTAAAATAATTTTTAAATTTGAATTGAAAATTCGAAAAATTTTGTCTTTGATAATATCAATCAGTATTATTTTAAAAAAAATTTTTTTTTTATTTTCTTATTATTATAGAAATTAATTTGTACTATATATCATAGTTTAATTATTATGATCAAAATTTTCGCACTAAATATATTATGCTAGAATGAGAAATTTTATAAAACTTGTAAAAATTTTATGATAAATTTAAATTTCTCAGTAAAAATTTTATGATAAATTTAAATTTCTCAATGTGCTAATTTCGCAAAATTTACTCTAATTAGCTAAGATAAAAAAGTTTTATTAAATAATGAAAACACAACAAGTACATTTTTTTTTTTTTTTGTTTAATCGAGCTGATCTATTACTCGATAAAATTTATGAATATCTAAAGTCAAAAAAAAAAAAAAAGATAAGTAGTTTTATTAGTTTTATTTCGAGCGCTTTGTTTTTAAACCTTCAGATAAAATTTTCAACAATACTTTGAATATTTAAAATTTACAATCAGTCATCTGGCAATTTTTAAATCTGTTATCTGTGAGCAAAAAATTAAAGCTAGAAAGTAAAATTATTTCAAAATTTTGAATAGTTTATGTCTGTGTGTAAAAAATTTTTTTGCATATCTATCGTGTTTGATTCATATTTTCGGAATTAACAAATTTATTTGACAGACATTATAAATGAACTGAAATACTTCGGCAAGTTTAAGTCCAAATAATGTATAATGATATCAAAAGCAAAAAGTTTATGTAAAAATTAAAACAAAAAAAAAAAAAAAAACTACTGCTTTATAAGTAAGACTTATTTAGAATTTCCAAAAATTTTACATTCCTCCTGTAGCTTGATCAAATTTGATTGCAAATTTTTCTCTGCAAGTCTAAATTGTTTATGCAAAATGTTCAAAATATCATTGTTAAAAGTTGGTGTTTGAACAAAATAATCAAAAACAAAGAAAGCATTCAATATAAAGCTACTTATTTCAAACACATAAATTTGCACATGGAAAAATTTTCCCTTAAAAAAAAAAAAATTATTAAAAGTTATATTTTAATATATCAAAAAACAAAAAAACTTCAAAACTAAACTTATAAACTATAAAATTTTAACTTGATAGTTTTTCTGAAAATTTTTCAATTCATTAGTGGATTTTTTTTTTTTAATTCTTTAAAAAAAAAAAAAAAAAAAGATACCTTTTTAGCACGATGTTCCTGCCAATAGCTTACACCGCATAAAATGAAAAAGATAATAATGAGAGTGATTGCTAGGTAAATTTCAATAAAACGTGTTGTATCCAATGCATAAATGATAAAGCATGTTAATGAAGCGGTTAATAACATCAAACGAAATGTATGCGAGAATTGTTTCAGGAATAATTTCTTGGCCGCTCGACCGGTTACCGCAAATATTACATTACGTCCATCGATAGCTAATCGACTTGCTGCTTCATCCTATCAAAAAAAAAAAAAAAAACGAAAAAAAGAAAATGAAAGAAGTCAGAATTGTTTGCTTTTTTTTTTTTTTCTTTTTTTTTTTTTTTTGCATTTCGAATTGCAAAATTTTAAAAGGAGTTTATTTATTGTTTATGAGAAATATTCAGATCATAAATATTAAAAATTTAATTGCTAGAATGATTAAACTTGATAAAATAAGAGGAAAGATTAAAAAAAAAAAAAGATGAGATTGATTATTTTTATGTTACCATTATTAGTTATTATTTAAATTTAAATAAAAACAGCCAAATTGCCAAATTAATAGATTGATAAGAATTGTTACTAAAAATAGAAGGCATATTTTGATGACATTGTTTTCTTTTTTTTTTTTTTTTTCTGGAAATTGATTAACAACTTTCCTCTTTTTTTTTTCCTGAAAAGCATTTAATAAGAGAAAACAGACCTTATTTAGACCCTTGCTATTCTCTGGATGTTCCAAGTTTATTCGCGATAATGGATAAAGATCACTGAGTTGCTCCAATGTTAGCGTATGTTCAAAAAAGTTGCATTCTAATTCAAGTTCCTTTAATTAATAGCAGTGCTATACTTTCAGTTTTTTTTAGCAAATGAAATAAAATTATTAAATTTGCTAAAAAAAAAAAAAAGAAAAATTCTCTAATTCTAAAAATTTTAGGGGAAAATAAAAATTCAGGAAGAAAATGGAAAGAAAAATATAATCTAATCATCTAAAATAACACAAATATTAAAATTTTATTTGCTAAGAATATAACAAGCAGGAAACTAAGTTCAAAAAAAGCCATAAAATTTTGCGATGAAAAATTAAAAAATATATGATCAACAAAAAATAAGGCAGCTTGTCTTAAATAATGAATGGTAATTAATAAAATACTGATTAACATAAATTTCAGTTAAACTATTTAGAATGAAAAAATCAGGACGAAAGTTAAAAATTATACTTTCAGAAGATGATTATGCACTCGTAATGAAACATCAATCGTTTCTATTTTCTTCGATTTACCCATTTTCGAGGCTTTTTTTTTTGTATTCTATTCCAGCACTGATTAAATTAATTTAAAAATATCTGAAAAAAAAAAAAAGAAAAAAGGACGAAAAAGAAATTTTCAATTATTGAAAATATATGAATTAAAAAGAAGAAAAAACGAGAAGAAAAATGAAAAACTCATTTAAAAGACGAAAAAAAGGAAAAAAAGAAAGGTTTCACTAGTAAAACCAACAATGAAAAGTATCTGTTTCTTTTTTTAATTAATACAAATAAATTGAAACGAAAGAAAAATAAGAAATTAAATAATCAAAATAAGAATGACAAGGAAATGTGTGGTGTTTGTAGGTGATGATGATGATGCAATGAGAATCTCTAACTTATACAGTACTTTTCAGTCCATTTTCCTTCCTTTTTTTTTTTTTTTTAAACTTTCCTTTTTTTTTTTTTTAAATTTTTCTTTTAAATAATGACTAGTTCATCAAGTTAACCAATCATATTGTGAGTGAAGAAAGAAAGTACTAAAGAAACAGACGAAGAAGATAAGCTCAGTGATGACAATAATGATGATGAAAAAGATGAAGAAGGAATAGAAAAATATCAAAAAAATTTGATATATTTAAAAATTTATCGAATTAAAATTTGAACGCTTTGCTAAAAATATTTTTGCTACACATTTGGCATTCAAAATTATAGCAATAAATTATTTCTTCTTCGCTTTTTTTTTTTCTCATTTTTAAAAAATATCTTAAAATTAATAAATGAAAAAAAAAAAAAAACCATTGCAAGGAAATTTTTTAATCTTTCAGTTTTTTTGTTTTTTTTTTTCTTCCCTCTCTCTCTCTCTCTCTCATTTTATTGTCTTTTTGTTCTTCCTTTTTTATTTCTTGTTAACTTTTTATTTAATTAATTAAAATAATCAGAAATGATAAAACATTGAAAAAGAGGAAAAAAATGCAACAAAATTTAAAAAAAAAAATTCCGAACATTTCGTTAAACGTTTTTCACCAACAATTTTTCGCCTTCTTTCGTTTCATCACCTCGTCAGTAATTTCTCCACTCCTCCTCAACCTGACAACTTCCATTCAAACATATAAAGTTCTATTAAACTTTCTTCCCTCTNAAAAAAAACAAAAAAAAAGGAAGAAAAGAACTCGTTTTCATAATTTTATTTTCATTCTTTTTTTTTTTTTTTATCAAATAATTCATAAATGCTTCCCTCATCATGTGAAGGTCATAAAATAGCCGAATGTTTGCTGAAATTTTACAATTATAATTGATAAATTATTGTTTTCTGTTGTTCTTTTCAAATCTTATCACCAACTTTTTGCAAAGAAAAAAAAAAAGTAGTACTGTTGAAATCTAAGTTATTCAGTTAAAAACAAGAAAAAAAATCAATGATAATTTGCTGGAATTAAGAAAAAAAAAAGTGGAAGAATGATAATTTAATATATTCTAACGATAATTAAAAAAAAGGATGCTGATGATTAAATATATTGATAATGATAAAAAGAAATACAGTGATATTATTAAATCAAAAGGAAAAAAAAAAGAAAAATTAGTACATAACCATTAGAATTGAAAAGTGATAATAATTGAAAACAATGAAGAGAAATAGTGATAATTTAACACATTTGTAATAATGGGAAAAAGAGGAATGATAATTAAATATGTTCATAGTGGTAAAAAAAAAAAAAAACAAAGAAAAGTAATAATTTAATAAACTGCTAATAAAAATTTCAGAAAAGCAGACGACAAATGATAAATGAATATGTTGATAAGTACAAAAAAGAAAAGGAAAAAATGAAGAAAAAAGTGATAATTTAATGTTTGATTAAAAATAACACTCAAAAAAAAAAAGAAAAAAAAAGAAAAAGAAAAAAGAAAAGAAAAAAACAAAAACGTCGACCATGAAATTGTATTTTTAAAAATTTCATATTTGAATTATAACTGATAACAACCGTTTCTCACCAAATGAATAAATAAACGTGAGGCAAGAAAAAAAAAGAAAACGATGAAAATAATTTTTATAAAACTTTGTTCAGTGTAAAGTTGAAATTCTCTAAATAAATAGCAATAATATTAGAATAATAAATCGTTTGAACAATTTAATTTGAAAATTTTTTTCTGCAAAAAAAAAAAAAACTTTATTTCTTTCCGATAACATATTATTATTTCTAATGTAATCATAATCATAATCATCATAAATATTATCCTTGTTATTGCGTCTGTATAACTTTTTTTTTCTTTTCTTTGAAAGCTTTCATATCGTTACTTATAATTGTTATTTCATTTGTAATTAATTACTATCTGCAATCTTCACCGATTTTTTTTTTTTTAATGAGCAAAATGAAAATGCTTAATTGTTATTTGCTCCTTCCTTTCTTCCTTGTTTTTTTTAATAATCGTTTATTGCAATTTTATTTAAGTTCACATATGTGACAGGTTGTTTTTTCCATGAGCAAAACTAATTTGAAAAAAAAAAATGTATGCTCAATTTTTCGTTTTTATCTAACAAATTAATAATTAATCATAATTGACTATATATAATGCTTAATCTAGCATTTAAAGAAAAACATTATTTAATGAATCGATTGCTGCCCATAAGCATTATATCAAAATAATAGATGAGTGCTGATAATTTGATATATTTGTTCGGGCCAAATATACTTCCAAAAAAAAAAAAATCCCAAATACAAAGTATGACAAAAGAAAGATGATTAAATCGATGAAAAGAGGAATAGATTTGTTATCAGTGTTCCACGCTTTAGAACTGATAACGAAATACAGATTACGCCTTTACCAACCTCTTATTAACTCTTGCAATTATCACATTAATCAGTACGAAATTCTTGTCACTCAATGATATAAACAAAAAGAAGAAAAAAAAAAAAACAATAGATGTTTTACGGAATTACATAATGTAACGTTGCATTACATCATTAGTTGTTAAAATTGTTCCAAAATAAATCGCTGATCAATCGATTAGGTTAACTGATAAATTGCAGGATTATTTTGCACTGATTCACTGCAATTACAAATGATCCAAAGTATTTGCTAAATATTTGTTTACTAATATTCCTATTGGTAATTAAATTAAAATGATTCTTGTCCCGAATGAAAAGAACTGAGATTTGGTGAATGAGAATTAAGGAAAAATTGGAGTGAATAAGATCGAAATATTACTGCTGAAGATGTTGTTTTCTTGATATATATAAAAAAAAAGGAAAAAAAATTAATGATGCAAAATTTGTATATCTTATTTTAAAAATTGAAAGAAAAAATTGGCTTGAAACTGAAATATTCACTTATTTATGAAAAGATTTGTGTGCTTTAACTTTTAAACAAAAAAAAAAAAAAAATTTAATTAAGTATGTTAAATCTTCATCCTCCTAATTATAACAATAGGTTTAAACAATAATAGTAATAGAAGCAGTAAAAACACTAATAACAGTTACAGTAATAGCAATACCAATAATGATGATATTGATAATTATAACGATAATGGTACGCATCAACAATAATAATAATAAAATGAAAACAATTCTGTTGGAATCACATATTTTATCGTGCAATCTGAAAAGAAACAAATATTAAAACAAGTTTGAATGGGTGAATATCAAATTCAAATAAACAAGTTTTACGAAATTTAAATAAACACATAGAAGTGGGAAAAAGCGAAGTCAGAAAACAAAATTTAAATGCAATGGTCGTTTTTTTTCTCTTTTTCTCTTTTTTTTTTTTTCATTCAAAACGGCTGATTAGAATGAGGAATTAATTAGCAACTTAATCATCAACTGCATTTTCAATTTAAATTTATTCTGAAAAAAAGAAAAAAAAAAAAAAAGAAGAAACGAATTTTCATATTGCCATGCAAATATTTCATCTGTAATACACATAAAAAAAAAAAGAAAGGAAATAATCCACATGTCAATACTGGAAACTACGGATAAAAATTTCTATTATAATAAATTTTGCATTTTGCGGAAAGATGGTTTCTATGTATGATTAAAAAGAAAAAAAAAAAATTGTAATAAAAGTAAATAATCATTATAACTAAAAATAAGTGAGCTGCTGTTGTAAATCATAAAGATATTAGTCAAAATGAAATCATAACAATAATGATCAAATTCATTAGCAAATGTTAATTTTATTTTTTATAAATATTTATTCAATTAAAAAAAAAAAACACATATACTTTATAAATTAACTGTTCATCAAATTATCATTTTGTCATACTGAGCAACGGTAAAGTCATATTTTTAGACTGTTGTAATGAAAAAAAAAAAAAAAAAAAAGGAAAAAAAAACACCACTTTCATTTACCATTAAAAAAATATAAATTTTTTAGGTGAATTTTATTATTATTCCTATATTAATCATACCACCATTATATAACTAAATATCAATAATTGCAATTGCAAAAATTGACAACAACAGTACAACCGATAGTTCCATTGTTACTATTAAGCAATTATTAATTATTATGCTATCATAAGCAGAATTAGCACCACCAGTATTGCTCATATTATCGATAGTGTATTTAATTACTGATAACTATTTCTGATAATAACATTTGAAATATCACTATTGTGCAATTTTTATAAAGTGCTATTATAATGAGAAACATCTAGCAATAACAGTAGCAACAGTTTAATTAGAAATAACTGCATTATAATAAGTAACATGGGCTTTAACAAATCATGCTATTAATACTGTAATTAATTATTAAAATAAAGCATAAGATAATAGTTATTATATATTTTAAATATTATAAATATTCTCATTAATTGTCCCCATAATATTATTATCGGCGAATTTTTTAGCTACATGTTATCACTGTGAAAAGATCAGCTGTAATATCAATCCACTACTAATTAATATTACGATTTTTTTTGTAAATAGTAATAGAAATAATAGTAATTGATTATAAATATTGCAACTTTATCGCTATTCTTAGTCATCCTTGTTTTATTATTATTATTATTAATTGCTAATTATTAATTATTTTATATTGTTATTATATCAATATTATCATGAATAATTGTTATTAACGTTAGCAGTAATGAGAATATCAATAGTTATTAATTAGTATGATAATTAATAGTGGTAGTAGGAGCAGGTGCAATAGTAGCAGCAATAGTAATAGTAATAAACAGGTAGTGATGGCCATCGTCCTTGTCGTTGAAATAGGAAAGTTGTATGAGATGGTAAAGGTGAGATGATATCTAAACGGAAAAGAGAAATTTTACAGGAAAGAAGAATTCCCTATAAGATATGCATGCTATTGATAATGTTTGCTTATAAATTTCTTTATTGATCAATTGATTTTGTATTTATTGATAAATTTTCTATTCTTTATCATCTAATGAAATATGATGATAGTAATAATGTCATAAATAATTAAAGTGCTTTTTTTCTCTTCTTTTTCATTCACCTGTTTATTTCCTTTTCTTTTTCTTTCACTTAATCAATCGTTCTTAAATACTTGTAAATAATTTTTTTTTTCTTTTTTTCTACTTAAAATCTTTTAATTTTTTTAAATTCCTTTTTTTTTTTCAGTTTCATATATTTACTAGATCTTACTTATATTTTAGTATTTACTAGGATTAAAAAAATGAAGTCGTTTGCCATATAAGACTGAAGTTTAGCAAAATTTCAAGATCAACACATGCACTATTCCTAGGATTATGAATCTTGGCAATTTTGAAGGTTAAAGTTTATCAAGATAAAATCAGCAAGATTTCAAGATTAGATTGCTTCAGAATTCCAAAGATTGTTATCTTGGAGCATTTGGGAAATACGGATTTACTGGTTTGCAGTAATAAGTATTTTTAGGATTTTAAAAAGGAATCATTGGAAATAATGATAATAGGAAATTACTTTCATGGTACATATTATATTCCGGATATAAAATTCCGACTATTTGAAGTACAGTTAAGCACATAGCACGATATTAATCAATATTTTAAGACTAATTAATTAGGCAGCAAAGGAATACGCAAATGAATTATTATCATTGAAATGATGAGCTATTATTAATAAATTAATGATACATTGTAATATTGCTGAAGTTAAGCTAAACAAGCATGTATACATGAATTCCAAGGACTTCTTCAAATCAAATTCTCGAACTTTCCTATTTAAATTCACTGCATTTACTTACTGATTTTTTTTTTTTTGAATTCATTAATTTGACATTTTAATTTAAATTTTTCATTCGATACTGTAAATAAATAAATGGGATTGCTCATCCCGTTCCTTTTTATCTTTTTTTTTTGTCCTTGACTATCAAAATCTTAATTAAATTTTTTATCATTTTCGAAAAACTAATTTTATTTTATTTAATTTAGAAAATTTCATAAACAAATCATTATTTTTTTTTTTTTGTGGATTATTGCATATTTCAATTAAACTTTCATCACTAGTAATTAAATGGAAAAAAGAAAGGAAAATTGAAAGAACAAAAAAGGAAAAAAAAAATGTTTTGTAAAAAACTAAATTTTTTGTCGAGTTTTTTTTTTACAATATTTAAATTTTTCGCCTAACTAAGCAGAAGCGAGAGTAAAAACCAAGAAAACTTCAAGAAACTGATAAGATATTTATCAGTAAAAGAAAAAAAAACATTTCTTCCATCTAAAACAATATGAAAAAAGAAGCTTGCCTGATTTGTCAATTCTAATCTTCCTCACTTTTTGCACTTTTTTCATTTTTTCATTTCTTTTTCTTTCTTTTTTTTTTTCAAATTTTAAAAATTAATGAAAACACTTCTTTTCTTTCCTTTTAAACTAATTTAGTCTCTTTTGCATTGAATTATTTCAATAATATTGCCTCAACCTCTTTATTAGAATTTCAAAAATATCTAATCATAAATTCATTAAATACGATCAATATTTGAGATTTAGATGTATTTTCAAGATGGAAGAGTTTGCTTTTTTTCCAATACTCAAAATTCGAAATAAATGTTAGTTAATTCTAGGCTTAATTTGTAATCCAAAAATTAAATATTTTTCAGTGTAAAAAGAACTCTTCAGGGAAAAGATCAGATCATAGAAAAAATAACAAGTTTGCGCTTTAAACAAAAAAAAGAAATGTCGAAAGAAAGAAAAATTAGAAAACTGATATTAAATGTTTCATTCAAAAATTCAACAGCATCAATGGAACGAAACTAACTAACATAAATAATGATAATATTTTTTCAATCAATTAGACTGTTCTTCTGAATAAATTAATCAACTTTCATAATCATATGATTTGTAATTCCAGGAAACATAATTACACAGGAAATTTGGCAAATTTCTATAGCTTGAAAGAACAATAATCGTTTATTTTAATGTAATATCAGAAATCATTTTTTGATGAATAATAATTCATACCTTTCTCACCTGTTATAAATAATATTTTACCAAAAACTGGATGGATTTTTTTTTTTTTTTAATTTTCCCCAAATAACACATACAATTTATTAGTTTTAACAGCCATATTTTATTTTTAGTTTCATTTTTTATTATCATTTTTTTTTTTTTTTTTTTTTAAATAGTAAATTTAAAGTTTGCATACACTGCAAATGGGATTCGTAATCGTATCTGTCCTTCATAATCTATCAGTGCTAATGGCCTTTATTAGTGTCATTGAACTGCTATTAGTATTATACTATCAGTGTATGTGTTATTAACGCAGTAATTATTATCGTCATTATTTTAATTTTATTGCAACATTTCCGTTATCGACAATACAATCATGATAGCAATTTTTATCAGTGCAGTCATACAATTAGAGATATTGTTCTTGTAGAAAATTTTTATCAGTCTTATCATTGATATCTCTGCTGATTTTATTATTTTAAAAGGAAAGATAATATTTATTGTAAACAAAATATCATCAGCATTTCTGCTAGTCATATCAGTAAGTAAAAAGGCAATGATGATAATGATCTTTCTTTTTTTTTTTTTTGTTTTTTATCCATCTTAATTAAAAAACAAAAAAGAAAAAAAAAAACCACCCCTTCGACTTAATCACTCAAAATGACTGATAATTGTAATGAAGTTTATTACAGTCATACTAATTTATCGCTACTCCTATCGACTTTACCATCATTATCAGCAGCAATCAGATAACGATAATAAGAATGAAAATGGTAAAATTATTGCAGAAGTGTTATTTTCTCTCATTTTATTCACCTATTATTTTGCAAAAAAAAAGTTAGTGTGTTCCAAAATTTTCTATTATCGAAATGTTTGTGCGTGTAGAATTTGGTTCACAGCTGATATTTGTGACAACAATTCGATACTGAATAAACTTTTTTTTCTTTTTTTTTTTTTTTTAGACAGAAAATGTTTAAGCAAACAGTAAATGTAAACTATTTCACCAATTTTCATAAGTTCTAAAAAGGACAAATAAAAAGGTTCGTGAACAGCTAATATCAAATTATTGAAATTTAATTTAAAATAATGCCTAAAAAGGATTATAAATTAAACCAGAAATATGACTAAAATAAATTATCAATATGAAGGATAGGAAAACATTTTTAATAGTAATTTCTTCATTACATTTGTTATTTATTGATATAGAAATCAGATTATTTACAAATTTATTAATGTAATTATGACTATTTCAATCAACATCAAGCAAGATTCATGATTGTCTTAACTGATACTTTTTAACTACGATCCAATAACAAATAGTAAGTAGCATTTTCGTCCCACTCAACTGTTATCACGTTTAAAAATGTTCCACTAACTATCATAATTATAACTGATCTAACCATTATTATCACTGATCATATCTTTTAAATGATAAAATAATTGTGGATTATTTCAATTCATTGAACAATGCTCACCATTTTGCACCCATCTTATTTAGCGCTGTTTAAGTAAATAGACTACAGTTCTACTGCTCATCTTACATTAAACCCTACTTACCAATCATCAAAGTATGTAAACTTTTACTTCTGTGACAGTTGTAAAATTAATATTAAAGTAGGAAAAAAAAAAAAGTTTTAAAAAATGTTAGTTCCTTATAAATTGCGATCGATGAAATGATGAAATTTTACAAATGCTTTAAACATTAACATTTATGTGATTCATTTCCGTTAATGAATTCAGTGTTTAATAAGGTAGTAATCTTGAAACTTCTGAAAAAAAAAAAAAAAAGGAAGAAATAATGGCTAAAAGTCAATTTAATTCACAAAAGAACGGAAAAAAAAATTAAGAAACAAGGAGCTTTCAAAATTTTCAGCTAAATTTAATTTTGTTCTCTATGTCTTCTTATCTTTCGCTATCTTTCATTTCAATTTTTTTATTGTTATGTCATATGCTTCCGTCTAAATACATATGAATCAAATAAATTTCTCATGTAAATGATAGCAATTAGATGTAAAATTTTTGCAAAAAGAAAAAAAAAATTATATATTGGTATTTTCATTTGTAAACATTGATAATTTCGAGATGAATAAATATTTAGTAACTTGAAAAACAAAAAAAAAAAAAACAAAAACATTCTTTTCTAAGTTTTGTCATGACATTATCAAAATGATATGATCAGTAAGGATTAAGCAGAATAAAAATAAATTCCGATAATAATATCTTTCAGATGCTTAAATGCTTTTAATGGTTAATTAAAAGGATACCAAAAAAACTTCGCTATTACTGGTAGCAAACTGTGGCCAAGTAGAATGAGCCAAAAAAAAGCCAAAAATTACTCTCCTTTTCAGAATTGATAAAAACAAGAAAAAGGTCAAAACAAGATAGCAAAAATTAACAATGGGTTATGTTATTAAGTCAATTAATCGGAATACTAATATTACCTAAGTGACAATTCCTATTATTTTTCTTCGAAATAAAATGGAAGTTTTTTTGTTGTTGTCAGTCTAATCAAGCAAGTAGGGAAGAAGCATCAGCTAGACAAGTAGAAATGATAAATAGTATCAGCAGTGGCATGTAATGATAATTTATTAATGTGAAAATTATTTCGTGAATGAAGCTTGACAAAAACAAACTATATTTTAAATGAATTTTTTTAAATTTAGAAATTTTAGCATGAAATTGCTTTTGAGTTTTTTTTTTTTTTTTTTTCAAATTATGTAGAATGTTACGATGTTACTGACAAATTTTTCTTCTTTTATTCTTTCTTTTAAAATTAAAAAAAAAAAAAAGGAAAAAACGAAAAAAAAAAGAAAGAAAAACGAAGTTTGAAATACGCATGACCTGAATTCGGCACTTTTTTTAAAAATATGATAAATTATTATAATGATGATATTATCATATCCTGGAAATGATTTCACTGCTTAAATTTTATAAATTTATCGTAACCTAAATCCGCAATCTTTTTTTTTTTTTTTTTTTTCTTTTTTTCTGCTCACTCTTTCGCTTAGAAATGTATATAACGTGATATCATTCTATTCTATTTAAAATATTTTCTGATTTCTTTAATTCATTTGCTAATTTTTGTTTGAAGTTTATCATTATCTGCCCAATAATGTTTGGTAAATATTGCTATAAAATTATTGATAAGCGATTTTCACATAATATTAATTTCGTGCCGAAAAAATTTTATTTTTTTTTATACTGTTTAACGGTATGATATGTTCTTTTTTTTTCCTTTTTTTAACAGAAATTTTACACTGCAGTAGATGTTTGTTTCAGTTGAAATACATTCATTTTTAAAATGTTACACGTAAAAGTTACGTAAAAGTCCTTAGTTTTACCTAGATCAAAAAACATAAAGCATCATGATAAATGATGATAACCGTGTAAGTACATGTGGATAGTGATAACAAACCAACTGCTTACATGAAAAACAAAAAAACTTCAATGATATACAAATCATTACGTATATTATATATGTAATTTTAATATAATATAAGTGTATATGTAGATCAAAGCATCAGAAGGAAAAAAAAATTAACAATGAAAAAAATAAATAAAAACCAACAGTAATAAAATGACCAATGTAACAAAATTTTAGTTCACTAATTAATTTATTATCACTCAACAGTTCGTCCATTAATCGACAATTTTTTAATCATTTACTAATAGCTAAGTCCATAATCCGACATAAATATTGTGCGCATTTCCATCTTATATCATTACCATTGTTAAGTGGCAAAATTAAATTAATACGCTACACACAGCGTGCACTAAGACTGATAATATAATAGGAATTTGGAATTAAGCATCTATTAATTAATTCTATTAATTTGAGCATCTATTAATTTGAAATGGAAATTAGCAATACAGTTTCCTAACCATTAATATTGTCTTCTGACTTCATTCCAATTCAAAAAAGTAAAGTAAGATATTCAACTGAATTTAATCTGGATGGTAAAGAAGAAAAAAGAAATTAAAAAGTGACACTAATAGGGTGGAACGGAACTGGTAGTATGTACCCAACAAATCAAAGTAAAAATGAGTTTCGAAATGCAGACATTACACCGATCATCGATTACTTGATTGATCGGTCGGTTGATCGATTGAGTGTTCATTTAATTTTAATTCATTCATGCAAAAGTTAAAAAGAAACGAACAAAAGAGATAGGAAAAGGCGATAGATTATTTAATAAAAGTATCATAAAAATTGGTTGCAATGTTTCTAACAACTTCATTTTCGATAAGTGATATTTAGCAGTATTTAATTATCATTATTAAGTAAGGCCGTCATTACAAGTCGTCAACAGACGACTCTAGGAACGAACTAATTAATTAATCTATTTAGTCTTTTCCTCTGCCCCTCTTCGTTACTTTTCCCTTGCTATTATCTCCTTTCTAACTTAATTTATCACACCCTCATTAATCAGTAAGATATTGTTTCTGAATGGTGGTTGTTACAAAGAAGAAAGAAAAAATTTCTTTCTCATAAATCGGTTCTTTGCAAAATCTCAGCATCAAAAAAATGACATAATAATTAAATGAAAATTGGGAAAAAAAGGAGTGAGAGATTTTCTGATAATCGAAATTTAAATTTCATCATTTAAATGACATATCTGTGAGGTGCAAGGCAAAAAAAAAAAGAAATTCAAAAAAGAAAAAACAAACGAAAATTATTTCAAAAACTTTGGCAAAATTACGCAAAAGGAAAGGCAAAACAAAAAAGAAGAAACAAAAAAATGGAAAAATTTTTTTCATTAGACAGCGTACAAATCTTTTATTAGGAAATTCGAAAAGAAAGAAAAGAAATCAAAAAACAAAAAGTTTAATAAATGTAATTATTTTAACCTTTAAATTGATGTACGGATTTTCATCTGAACGTAAAAATGTAAAATGCATTTTTAATAAAGTGAAATGAGGACATGGCGCAAACATACATATACACACAGAAATATTTCAACATTTTTAGAAAAAAAGAATTCCTGTCATGTATGAAAAAGATTTCTAGAAAGGAAAAGAAAAAGTTTATTTCCAATGAACAATTCTGTTTGTTTTACTTTTTATGGATAATAAATTAATATTTTATAATCATTTAAAAGAAAAACAAAAGAGAAATATTGATGATAAGGAACATGAATTAAGAATTTGCAGACTAAAAAAAGAGGAAATTTTTGCAATGTATTTTGCAAAGCTTTTGTACGAACGTTTGAAAATTTCTATGAGCAAAAAAAGGTTTTTGTACGGTAAAGCAATTTTTTTCGCTTGGATAAATTAACTGGAAACTATTAATGGCATGTAAAAAGACAGGAAAAGTTATAACGATAATATGACTTTGCATTTTTTTTCTCCTAATTAATTGGCTAAACCAAGAAAAATTTGCATTTAAAAAAGTTTGCAACATATTACCATGTGATATTTTTTAATGCTTTTTTTTTTCAAAAAAAAAAAGAGTTTGTTACCAATTAACAAGATTTTCTGGTCATAATTTTTAAATCCATTCATAGATTTCTAAAAAAAAATTTCTATATTTTATTAATTTGGAAACTTTCAAACTTCACTCATTTATTTTATTATAACCTTAAAACTTGCAAGTGAATGATCAATATTGACAAAAAACCTACAGGTTAAAACAATGGGAATCACTAAGAAATCTGTATTCGCGAGAAAAAAAATTCAATTATAGTTTTGATCAAAATTGCATTTCCATTAAAATTCTCGTCTGACCACTTTTATCAAATAATTAAACATTTTTGCAGGTATTTACAAATACGATTTGATAAATGTAACCTTAACTGAAATAAATTAAGCTCTGCATTCACGGCACAAACATGATTACCTAATTATGAATTAGTTTAAGACTCAAAAAAAATTTAATAGTTTCCCTACCCTTAATTTTTTATCACATTAACGTTTTACTACCATTTTTCGGATGAAACTTTTATTGCTATCATTTCTCGGATAATACTTTAAAACTATAGTCCCACTTATGAAACATTTATCTACCGAAACTTTATTAAACAGCACTAAACTTTGACAATCGTTATGATTGACGATGGAATGATGGAATAATGGAATATATCTAATTGTTTCTTCGGGGAACCTATTATTTCAACTTCCTCCTCATGATATACTAACAATAACTGCAATCATTCTCTATAAAAGTACAGATTCGAAAAGTAAATTCTAACAGTATGAACAACTTTTGATTTGAAAGATGTTGGAAGAAGCAAGAAAAGCTCAAAAGTGGTCAGTGCAACAGAAGTTAAATTTTAAGTTATCATAAGGATTCTTGCCTTTCTAAAAAAATAAATTTTTAATATGATTGAGAATATAAAAGTTCGACATATCTAGGCCAAAGATTATTAGGAAAAAAAAAACAACTATAAAGTACGCTGCGGTTGCTGAATTAAAAAAATTTGAAAATGGAATAATATATAATTTGACTACATTTTTATTCTAAGCAATTCCAACCCTCTATATATATATACTTATATGTATACATATACTTACATATAGATTCCGAATTTCCAGAAAATATGGTCAGCACCCAACCATCTCTAAGCTGGCAACTCTGTTTTATTGCTTTCTCTTTTATATTTCATGAATTAAAAAAATTCTAATTTATGGTAAGAATATAATGCAACTGTTACATAAAATAAGGTAAAAAAGAAAAAGAAAAACCAAGAGTGATGGCTATTAGAGTTTTGAGGGAAGCAAAAGAGGAAAAAAAACAGACTTAATTCAGAATATTTCAATATTTCCCCTATTTTGTGCTAGCAGAAGGAACAATACAAAGGAGATAATTTTTAATTTATGGAAAAGAAATTTTTTTTCCCAAATAAGCCATAAAATAATGAGTAAAATGTTAACTTATTTTTCTCTCAGCCATAATTCAGCGTTTTCCCTATCTCTTCTCTATTTTATGTTACACTGCTCTGGGAAAGGAATTTTTCCTTCGATAATTTTGCCTATATCTTTAAATGATGCTTGTTGTGAACCACGTTTCGCTGGCTTTGGCATCAATGGACCAGGACGCCAACCAATAAATGAAACAATCTGAAATGTTGCGGGACACGGAATACCGTCACGCGAAAACATTGATCTGAAACAAACTTCATTTTATTTCACAACTAATAAAAAATAAAATGAAATAAAATAAAAACATTGATATCTGTGAGAATTTGTAATGCAGATAAATACCTTTCTGTAACCTATAATTATAAATGTCTATACAGCATATTTACCTATAAATCGCATCAGCAGCTATTAAAATATCTCTCCTAATATGTGTTGCACGATTTCGCAGTGCATTTGATTCACCCATACTTTGTAAATCATATAATAGAGCAAAGATATTAGGATAACCGACCTAAAAAAGGAACATTTCAAAAATTCAAAAATATAAAATAATCTAGAGAAGAATGGTATCTTACTCTCGAAATTTTTTATGCAAATTTAATATGATTAAGTTGCTAAGTCCAACAATTTTAAAAATTGAAATATTTTCATTTGTTTAAAAGTAGAAATTTACTAAATATAGTGAAGAAATTAAAGCACATGTCATTACCGTAAGTTCGTCAGTGTCAAGCGTAATCATTCCAAAACCAGCTCGACTAAGCAATGATCCAACATCATCAGCACGAACAAACGGTGAAATGTGCAAACCAATACCACCTAATCTTTCCAGTTCAGCTAATTGCAAGGCTATCCGAAGTTCGTGTAGAGTTTCATTGGCTAGCATAGCACCAATTAATGGGCAATCAGGACGCAAGATCGATAAACAGCGCGAAAACCTAAAATACTCTAACATAAACATCTTGGAAATATATTTTTACAAATATTTAATCCTAATTCATTACAAACCATTAATATAATCACATAAAAAATAAAAGGAATGTTATGTTATGAGACAACCTTAATTTAGTTACATAAAAAAAAAATATCATCAAGAAAGAAAAATATAAATGTGCTGTAAATTAAGATAAAGTGATACAAAAATACGTTATAATATCACAGAAAAATAATGAAATATCAATTCCTGTAGCTCTTTCCTTCTTGCAATCCTACAGATTTTTGCAAAAGAGATAAGCATTTTCATTTTTCAATAATGTCATATATTATTGAAAGATGAAAATGCTTATCTTTTCCACAAAAATAATCATTAAATGACCACTATATAGAATAAGCAATTCCTTTTCCTTTAATAAATATGCAATATTAGGGAAATGCATCGACGAGAAAATTAAGAGGCAATAATAATGTTCAGCAGTCTCCTGTATCTTAAAAACTTCAAAAAAATAAAAAAAAAAAATAAAAAGAATAACCATTTGGCGAGATCATTAATCCAATGAGCACTAAGACTTGAAACTACCAAATCAGCTGATTTTTCATGAAACGGTACCACTGATTCATCCGCAATAACACTTAAAACAGGTACCTCTGAATCAACCAAATCTTGGCTTCGTTTTATTAGGCCTGCGCTTATATCACATTGAACAATAGCACCCACATTTTCCTGTATATCTAGCGTGAATTATCTTATTTCAATTCATTATCATTGATATTGTATGCTATGTTAAAGATGTCACAAGCAGATCATCCTAATAACATTTGGGGGAGGGGGAGGGGGAAGGAAAAAAACGAAAATGTCGCCTCGAAGCTTTTTCAAAAAAGCTTGTAATGCAAGTTCTTCAAATCAAATTCTTTTATTCAGTACTATAATACGCAAAAGAAACAGTTTGTTTTCGCTTAATCAAAGTCAATTAATATTTTCTCAAATAGCTTACTTGCCACCACAGCGAACCATCTCATCAATATGCAAATTTAAAGCTACTTTCAGTTCTATTCCCGAATCATATTTATATAGAAGACGAAATCACACGTATATATATATATATATATATATATATATATATATATATACGTGTGTTATATATATACGTGTGTTATATATATATATATATATATATATACGTGTGTTATATATATATATATATATAACTTATTCATATATATATATAAATATGAATAAGTTACCTTAATCAAATTCGCCGCAATATGGCCACTACCGCATCCAATATCTATACATACGTCGTTAAATTTAGTTAAATCGAATACTTTATCTGCAACGCGATAAGCTATTTCATCCTGAAAACAGCACATTGTAATTTTACTTTTTTTCAAAATCGACACCAAATATTCATTAATTCAATGAATGTTTTACTCAGACATACATGATCTATCTTAAATTATGTTTATCAACAGAAAAATATCACAAACTGTACTAATTCACGCGTAATAAATAACACCATAATTCTTATGGTGCCCTACTTCACTAAAAAATGTTAGAGGATCTAAAACAATAGAGGAAAATTGTTAAATTTACAGTCCATCTTCCCGCGCTAGAATTTCCTAAATCTTCACAACGTTTAATTTTACAGGTAAGATCAGAAATAATTATTTCAAAATGTCAGTACGTCTAAGCTTTTGACTTCTTAGTAGAAAAAAATGCTTTAATTATAGTCTTATAAGCTAGAAAATCAGGAAAAAGGAAGAGAAAAAAGGAAAAAAAAACTAAGAAAATTTACAACATAAAATATGAAAACTGATAACCAACTTTGACATATTTACAGACATCATAATCATCCAACTGAGCAGCTCTATTCCGCTGAATTTTCTTTGCTTCACGATCAAAAATTATGGTGCCCTCCGAAATGGTACATAAAAAGCGCTTATTAATTCCTTTTCCTTTATGCAACATTGTAACTGTACATATCACTGAATTTACCGAGAAATTATGCAACAGATGGAAAATTACACGACTGGAAGAAAGCCGAAATATCATCCTGAAATTAGTCATTTAAACAAAAATTATATATAACATCATAATCATCCAACTGAGCAGCTCTATTCCGCTTCTATATATATATATAACACATGTTCATTATCCATACTATAGATGATAAAACGAAAAATCACTTATTCTTCGCAGATTTTGCAAAAAAACTGTCTAAAATACAAATCCCACATAAGTTACAGTCGTTACATAATTGTAAAAAATATACAGAACCGCTGGTAAAGAACAAAATAAAAAATAAAGTAAATGTTCGAAAATATGCATCGGTACGTGAAAATATAATTACACAACCGAAGATTTGCTTCTTACTTCAATAAAGCTATGAATAAAGCTTCAAAAAAAAGGAAAAATACGTGCATCAATTTCAAAGAATGATTTTCAAAAAAAAAAAAAAAAAACCTATAAAAAAGACAGTTCTATTCTGAATTTTTTTTTAAATGCAATTTCAATTTATAAGAAGCACAAAAATGAATTACTACCACATTTTTAGAATATTAATAAGACTTTTCCTATATAAGTTATGAACGGCGTTCAGATTATATGCAATACAAAATTCCAAACGTCATTGCCTACTTACACCTAATAATTCATTTCACTTTTTATAATAGTTGTGAATCATAGGATTATAAGTCTCTAAATTTCTTGTCCAGTCTTAAGCCTAATTTCCTGTTGTCATACATGAGATAACACGAACACAATATGAGTCATTTTTTTCTTTTTTGCTTCCCCAGAAAATTAATTTATTCAGATATTATGTAAAACTCTACAAATTCATCACCATAAATATACCCTCAATTTCAAACAACTTGAGCTTGCCTAATATCTGTATCCTTTCGCATATTGGCATCCTTGTTTAACCATCTCAAAACTTTTTACTCATCTGATCGACTCATCTTGAAATATTAAAACAAGGTTGAAAATCTGAGAAATATTATAAAAAATCCTTTGTTGAAAAAGTCAGGCAAATTAGGCTAGACAGAAAAGAAGGATTATTTAGCCATTTTTTTTTATTTAATTTTATGCTTTCTCAGATTATTGCCAGTATAATAATCATGAATCAAAATGTAAAATATTGCAATATGAAAGCAATGAAGCATCGCTGAACTGAGAACCGTTGATGGATAAGTATTCCAACATATTTCAATTCCAAAAAGTATAATACACCTAAAAATACGTGCCTTTTTCTTCAAAATACAAATGGTCGCATAGTTTTATTTTACTTTTTTAATTTTAGCATTTCTTTGTAAACATTAATATTCTTATTCTAGTTCTTCGATTTGATATCCTAGCTGTCAACTAATCCATTGTTTAAAGCGAAAAACGAAATAAAATGAAATATTTCGCTGTAAGACATACCGTATGATTATTGATAAAGGTGACACAGTACTGACATACCTGCAAGTGAATTAAACGTGAAAGCTCTAAAAGAAAAAATGCACTGTTTTCTTTTCTTTTTTCTTTTTTTTTTCTTCATATTTCACAATGAAATCTAACATAAGAAAAGTGCAAAACTTACTTTTGCACAGAATCGCCTTTAAAAAGCCAATCATTATTGAATGGCAAACCAGAAAACAGCAAATAAGGCAAAGTATAGAAGTACCAACTGTAAAATTGGTAATGTAATGACCGCGCAACGCATATACCAATCAAATTTGCTGTGAACAATGCTACAAGCATCTCTGAAAATTTATCAGGCCGCTATTTGAACAAAGGGTAAGGGTTGATTGTTAAAGCAGTTTAATTTAATAATCAATTCTTTGATAAAATGTACGACGAAATCATCGCATAATAAAAAAATGATTCTACTTCGAACTATTACAAGAAAGTTGAGGTTTTGCCAAAAAAAGAAAGGATTAAGAAAATCTAGAAGTAAAAGGGAAATTTCCCTTCACAACTAGCTTCCTTTGTTTCATTATTAATTAAGACAAATTTAATCCAAGTATAGAATAAGGTGATTTAACAGAAGGTAAATTTTTCCTTCATAATATCTAACCATCAAAAAAAAAAAAGAAAAATTCGGCCATCTTAATCTAAGCGCGACATATATTTACTCATTCTAAAACATCCTTTGCAAATAAAATTTTGGTCAGGGAATCTGATCGAATGATAAGAATAGTTTATTAGCAGATAAAAGGAAGAAAAAAAAAAAGAATACCATTTGTGGTCAACAACAATTTGCCATAGCTCACTATTGAAAACACACGCATGTAACCTCCGTATCGTCTGAAATCATTCAGTTGCACGTAAATAACTTCTTACATAAAACAAAATAATACTCAGACGATGCAAAATTTTATGCCAAATATAATGGAAGAATTCAGATAGGATTATATGACCACACTCATTCTGGATAGTAAAGAAATGAATTGCATTATCCGGATATCAGCACAATATATTTTCTCATAATCGTGGAACTCTATGCTTGCTTGAAGTTAAGTACGTAGTTTAATAGAATGAAGAGACCAAGATCAAATAAATCAGCACAGTTTTCCAGATCCAAAAATGACTTCTATTAACAGAAAAGTCAACGTTTAAGTAGGAAATAGATGGGACTCAATTTCAAAAATAATACCTAAACCATAAGCATCCGGCAAGAAAAAGCAAGACAATGTGAGCAATCAGCAATGCAATGTGGAACTGCTGATTCAGAAATATCGCCTCCGGCAAAAATCGCCAATTCACTGTCCATTTGAACAGAAAAACTCTGCCCAAATCGAAAGATCTTCGCAAATATGAAAATGGATCATGAAATAGGAATGGGAGCGCCAAAACAACCTTCAAAATTAAGATATTAAGAAAAAGTGAAAACTAAATTTTAGAACATTTAAAATTTTGATGATATCAGCAATGTTCCAAAATTTAACTTTATTTGTAAATAAACTTGAACTGTATTCGCAAACAAGGAAAATAGTCGGATTTCCTTCAGTTTCTGATAATAAGAATCTTATTTACAAATAACATGCTAACAATTTCTTCATTTCTATCTAACATTTATTTTATACATAGCGCAAATAGGAAAAATATATTTTACTCTAATGAACTGGTAATTAATTTACCTGAACAATTCCGCATAACACAATTGTCTTGAACGTTTTCCAATAACCAGTATTCAAAAGAAGAATGAACAAAAGCGCTGGAGAAAACAACAGTGTGTTCATTTTCACTGATACGGCCAAACTATAAACAATTTGAAATACTCCTATAAAGTTATTTTGCAAAAATTTTCCAATTCATAAAAAATTAAATAATGACTACTACTATAGCAGAAAAACCTATAAAAGATGGAGCCGATCAGAAAATGACGGCTTATCCAGAGATTGACAGCAAAGTAAAAGAACAACATTGCGATGGGATCATTGAATAATCTAAGGAGATAAATCGAATGGATTCGATACGATATACAGCACAATATGATGAGCACAAATGGAGGCAACTGAAAAGATATAAAATACCATATCAAAAAACGAGCTGAAATAATTTGAAATTTGGAATTTTGCCATGGTAAAATAAACTCCTACATGTTATAAATACCACATTTTTAAACTTCACTGAAAGCAATAGGTTTTTCAATAAATAATTCAAATATATACTGAAAATATACTTCTAACACTACTCATTCAAAATTTCCTTTCGAAAGAGGAATATCAATTACTACTATTTTTTTCTTTCTTTTTATTGAAGAGCAAAACAAAGTTCCAAGGCTTACTCGCTGGCTCATATAATATATACGGAAAACTAATAATAAGCCTGTCAAATACAGAAATTGGAAAATGTATTGCGCTGTACGAACATCCCTTCCAGCGCTTGTAGTCCGAGAAAGAGCTAAGTAAAACCAAATATGACCAGCTGGATATCTGTAAATCATCGGATAAAGTCACAAAGTGATTCAAAAGATCGCAACCTTTCAAATTGGCAGTTGCTAAGGTTATTAATACCATTTCTTACTTTACATATTTTACCCGAATCTCTTGTCATATTCACAAAGCAATCACATCAAGAAAATTAATACAACTGAAACTCAACAACAATTTAGTACTTCACATGAGAATCATCGAAAATTTTCCCAAAGAAAGAAATGGATGCAAATTTACTAACACAACAGGACCGGTATCGCCTTCAATTTTTGAATAATTACGAATTCCACGTTCATAACAATTCACTTGCTGCATATAAGTTGACCAGTCTATTTCGGTATCTGTAAAAACCTTTTCTTTTCTTGCATCAGAAAAACAAATCACCCAAAAAAAAAAAAAATATTTAGAGCAAAACTCAAAAATAAAAATAGAGAAAAAAAACTTACAGGGTATTTTCCGAATGACCATTGTGCATAGAATGGCATCAAATATCCATAGCAATGAAGCAAATATTTTGAAATTTGTTGGATTGATGTGAAATAAAAACGTCACCAAAGAGGCCATCACTTGAAGCAGCAAATTCAAATTACTTTATGAAAATTCTACAAAATTATCGAATACAAATGAATATTAAAACTGGCCACAAACACAACAAACGGTATAAAGAATTCTAGGAATCTTGAAAGACTAATTGTTAGATGGCCTGTTTCAGCAAATTATGATGTCAAAAAATTATAATCAAAAAAAAAAAAAGACGAAACTAATGATAATAAACATCTTACAGGAATATCTATAACAAATACTACCACGAGAACTATATCATCTGCGAAACTCATGGTAGGTTAAAATTTCTGCAGACTCTTTCACAACATACAATAGATTAGTAACAATGTCGGTGACTGTAAATTATAACTCCTTCATCTTTCCTATAGATTTTAGAACAGTACTCATTATGTAGAACATATTTTCGACATTTCAACTACCATACTGAATGAAATTCTTGTAATTTGCCTATTCTGTAAGTACGTTCTTTAATTTGCTAAGCTAGCAAAAAAAATGAAGAGATGGCTTTTTGATCTTTCTGTTCAAGCTCAAAAAAAATAAGTTTCTTCTGCCACTTTCCATGGACTAATTTCCCAGGCATCGAAAAAAGAAAACACAGTCTGATACATTCCTCAGAATCATCCAAGGGGAAGTAACTTAACTTGAAAAATCAAACTTACCTCACCACCCTTAACATTTCATCAATATCAATGTGAGCTTGAACCGTTCAGTAAACGGGCAAAGTAACAGTTAGCAATTCCGGTCGCCGGATGCTAAAATTGCAATTCAAGACAGATTAATGACTCTCTTATATTTCTGCGTTATTTCAATGCTTCTTTTCAACTACCACCCTTCTGTATGCTGCAAAAGCAGTCTTTCTCAGTACCCTTCATCATCACTTATACAGAACAAAGAGTTCTAGTTAAAGACTATTTTCTTGCTTTTCTCGCTTCCTGCTATGCATCATATATTTTACGTACTCTTTATCTTGAACTTCTAATCTATGTGTATTTTTAATTAATTTTGAAACGCAAAAGAAACTGATTAATACTGCAAAATTCACTGATCTTTTTAAGCTGTTAAATGTAATTTAAATGTACAACTTGCACTACAGTAGCTGAAATTTAAAAAGAATTTGGAATTGTAAATTTCATGTCGATTTCAAATTTTTGCTCTTGATATAAAAAGCAAGCCAAAATTTACGGATATTTTGGAAAAAAAAAGAAAATATGCTAATTTCATCATCAAAATTTGCTTATTCATGAATCAGAAGATCAGAAATATTTTTGATAGAAGGAGCGATAAAATGACTTTAGAAAATCTCTTCCCTTCGATCATTTTGCATTCCGTCATCTCGGTTAGCAGGTATTAATTAATATTTGCTGGTGTTAATGAGAAGTGAAAAACACCAATTGAACAAGCATGCTTTGTTCAAACAAACTTTAACGATCGAAGAATGTGTAAAGAGAGAATAGCAAATTTAAAAATAATTTATATGAAGAAAAAAAAAAAAAAAAAAAAAAAGAAGGAAAAACTGCCATTAAATGTTTTTGCAAAATATTTCTCCAAAAAGAGAAATGGATCAATTTATGTGCAAAAATGATCCATGAAATATACCATGTCATGATAATCCAAAGAAGAATTTTATAGATCCATCCTTCAAGGAGGAGAATAAGGAACGGTGAGGAAAGTTCTGTAAAGTCGATGAGTGTATATCTACTCTGTATTTTTTTTTTTTTTTCTCTCCGGAAAATCATTCTAACCTGGCAATTTGATCAATGAATTTTACTTTACCTTTATCTTTAACACCCATTTCAGTGGCTTAAATGTCGTATTCGCTATTTACGTACGACAAATACACCAGAGACAAGCGGAAATGATTCGCAAAATAGTTTCAAAATTTCAAAAACACTGTTAATTTTTTAAGTTCCACTCATAATAAACTATTCTTTCAAGCAAAATTCTCGAAAGACTTAATGAAATTTATTTTTACTACTAGCACCATTCTGATTAATTTGTTGTCATTCATATGCAAATAATCTGCACTTTATTATTGTTATTATTACTAAATAATAATAATAATAATAAATAATAATAATAAATAATAATAAATAACAATTAATAATAATAAATAATAATAATAATAATAATAATATGATATTTCACGAAACAGGACTGGCTATAACCCCCTTCCCCTTTCTTATTCAATTTTATGTTTCATTGGTTTCTATTTATTTCTATTTTTTGGAGTTTTTTTTACATTTCGGTTTTCTTTTTTTTTTTTTTTTTATTCTTTCTTGCTTCATTTGAAGGAAGGTTTTTAATGGAATCGGTATTATAACCATTTTCTTTTCTTTTTTTTTGGAATCCTTTAGACATAAATGCTGTTTTTTTTGGTCCTGTTTTGTAATTTATAAGGTTTAGTGGCTATGAGTACCACACTGTCTAGTTTTATTGATGATTTCTCCATAAATTTTAACATTTTATAATTTTGTTTTATTATTATTATTAATTATTGTTATTGAGAGATTACTTTTACATTATTTCCATGCCTATAGGTAAAATCATTTAGTATTTATATATATATATATGTAAATATTTTAAAAATATACAAAATATATATATATATTTGCAATATTTGCCTTGAAAAAGAATTTTCATTTGTGGTTTATTTTTCTTATCCATTTATTTATATTACAAAAATTTCATCTTTCTTCCTCCTTAATTTGCTTTATCTTTCTTTTTTGTTTGATTCCTCAAAATTGAAGGAAAAGAAAATGCATCCCAAAAATCATCTCCTTATGAAACGTGTATACAAGAAATTTGTTCAAAGTTGATATTCTAATGCATATTAGAACTGATAGAACAACATGCATCATTACAATTTGTAGTTTTATTTTTGTGTTATAACAATAATAATAGTCAAGGTGATAACGTGAAACATTAGCTATATATGGTGGTCATTCGCTTTATCAGTTCAAACATTGATAAAGAGAAGAAACAAAATATTGAATAACAAATGGTGAAGTAATAATGTATCATTTCATTTTCTACAATTTTGATCATCTGTACAACTTTACTGTTGAATGCATCTTTTGCTGTTTATTGCTACCATTATATTTGTTATCAGCTTATCACGCGAATTATTGATAGTATTAGATAATAGATAATGTATAACTGTGCAAATTCGATTGAATTTTCATTTGAAGTGAACAAAAAAAAAAAAAAAAAAAAAAAGGAAAAAAAAAATGATTAAATTAGGGATATCAACAGTTTTGTGTAACATAGTCATTTTTATGTTATAGTAATATAGTTTCGTTATTCATCCTTCTTATTTTTCTCGTTTAGTTAAAACAAAAAATAAAGTGACGAAACATATGAGGAGGATTCAGAAATGTAAATGAATTAATCTTATTCCGATTCAGAACTGCTGAAATCAGTGAGAGATTATTCAGACGGTGAAAAAAGAAAAGGAATGTAGGGCAATCAAACGATAGGTAGAATTGTATAATCCAAAAGCACGGAAATGAATTCCTGTAGTGGAGAAGAAAGAAATTAATATGTAATTGATAAATCGAATTCTTATTTTAAGCAAAAAAAAATATTGAATCAATATTTCTCTTTCTTTTTTAAATTTTAGTACTGATAAGTATTAAAAGTTTAATGAATAACATTTTTTTATAAGTTTTGGTTTTTCTATAATTTTTGAATTCCCAAATATTAAATTTAACAAATTGCTGTTGTAAGATTAAAATAGAAAGGGATGAAAGAAAATGATAGATGAGGAATGAATTTTTATTACAAATTAAGGTTCATTTTTAATAATAGATGATAATGAACGGTAATGAGTTGATTATACAGGAATGAATAACAGATGATAAGATAATATGATGGTGAATAATAGAAATGTGATTAACTGATGATGAATGATAATATGATTCGATAATGAAGTTAATAATAATTAATGGATGAACAGTATAAGTAAAAATACGATGAGAGCATTATAGTGATAAATGATAAAAATTTGATAATATGATAATGATATGACTATAGTGATATTTGTGATGGCATTTGGCACATTTCAGTATCATTTCCGAGGATGTAAATATTTTTCTCGATTCCACAGCAATTAATTTTTTCATTGTGCAATGTTATGTCATTTTGACCGATGAATGGTCTAAGATAGCATGGTGGCATAAAATTAACTGTTAAAATTTCTTGAACGGCCAAGTAGGCACTTACAATACCGGCCACAAGTGCAATCACTGAAAATGATCTAATCAATTTCACCATCATTATTATCATGATTGTTACTACTGATGTTATTATTATTACTTGATTATTATTATTATTTTTTTATGCATTTAGAGCATACTAATTATAAATTGTAAAAGTTATGATTCGAAAACAATTAACAATCATTGGCTTAAGCAAAATTTAAAATTCAGTAAAGAAATTTACTTTTTTTTTTTCAAATTATCCAAAATTAAATTTATTTCAAAAATAGTAGAAAGAGTATGTCTCTCAGTGAAAAAAAAAAAAAAAGTAGAGAAGGAGGGAAAAAATTTGTCTGAATGGAGATATTGAAATGTGATGCTGAAAGTTTGTAATTAATTAAATATCTCAATAAAATCGATTAATTCTTTAAAAGAAAAAAAAAACAAAAAAAAAATTTTTTTCACTTTGAGAAAAATAGCATCAGAATTTATGACATATTTTAATGAGCAAAAAAAAAGAAAAAGCATATAAAAAATGAAATGAATTGGTGCTTACCAATAATAAAAGCGTTCCATATAAGTTTTCTAACATTAGTTCGTCGTATCACTCTGAAAAAAAAAAAAAAAAAAGAGAAAAAAGAAAAAGGATGTAACGAAATAGAAAAGAATGCGAAGAAAAATAAAAGAAAAAAGAAATAGAATTAAATAACACTTATATTTTTCATTTCTCTCATTTTTAATTTCTGTTTTTTGATTTTCTTCTCTATGAAAAATTGAATTGAATCAATTCAAATTTATTTAATTATAATGAAACAATTGCTATTATTATTTTTTTTTTTGCTAGAAAGTTTATCTATAACTGATTTCAAATTATTTTCAATGAAATTTATTATTTAGGTAACTTACTCAAGAAATGTTGGGATTTTATAATCTCGAGTTTTCTCATCA